>JAWQUT010000862.1:53608-74671 GCA_033807755.1 Ellobium chinense
TGGTGCACTAGTTATGTGAGGAATGGTGGTCAAGGGCGGGGGCATTAATAAACAAGAATGTGCTTTTATGAGACAGTTGATACTTCCGTGGGTGATGTTTCCTTCGAGCCCCCCTTCCAAATTTCCCCATCTTGCTGTGAAAACCAGAATAATGAAGATGGTGATTTTGTGATGGTGGTGGTGGTGTGGAAGATGATGATAAGGTGTGGTTATGGTGCCGCAAGTGGTGAAGATGACATTGGTAATGTCAAATGTAGACCTAGTGATTAATGATTTCACTCGAGCACGCTTAAAATGAACTTAACGGACTAGCTTAATCATATCATATAAAGTATACTCTGGATTATCTATAATAAGACAAATTAAGGGTAGCCCACCTCAAACTACATATTGTCTGATTCATAATACGGTTGTCACGTCTGTGACACAAGTGAATTTTGATATCCTTTACAATTGAGGGGCGCTACTTGACTTACACAATTTCATTTAATGTCCACTAACCAATCAGCGAGATGAAATAAATTTTAAAGTTATTCTATTGGTCGATTTTGAATAGAGCAAGGAAGAAGGCGGAGAACATGGTTGTTAGACTATGGCAGGAAAAGGGACTTGGCACAAAACAATGATTCTAAAGCTTTAATGTCCACTGACCATATTGGCTGGTCTGATTTTATTTGAGAAAAAAGACGGAAAAACTGGACATTGGACTGATAAGCCATTTAATTAAAATGATCAAAGGATCATGAAGTTGAAATTCATGACCACGTGGTGATTGGCGGCAGGTAGATCAAGGAGTCCCAACACGCCACACCGACACTCACTATCTGAAATCTAATACAATAGGTGAACAGCACGAGTACGACTGTCTGTCGCGGTCCAGCGCGCAGCGGGACATTTTCACATACTGACGCACATGAACTCCGTCGGTATGTCGTAGGGGGATTATGATAAATTTTGATGTCCGTCAAATATGAAAACGTCATATCTTCAAAACTACGGCGAATTTCGCAAAAATATTTGTACAGAACAAAGTCCTCTTTAGGGTGATAAAGATGAGCCAAATAACTCAAAACCCCCAAAATGGCCATCTCCGTCACTATGGCATGGGAGCGACGATTTGAGACAGTATACATCTTCTTTATAGTGCATCAATGTACAAAATGATCACCTACGTCAGATAAGGCAGTTGCCACCCTAAAGTCGATCACTGTATGTTGGAGAATGCGATAGATTTCCATGTCCTTCACTTTTGGTGGGCGTTGCATTGAATAACAGCATTTTTTGGAAAAGTTTTTTTCCATTTTCTTTACTTTTAGCCAACATAAATTACAGAAATAAGAAAACAGCCCACAATGATTGGCTTTGAGTTGTTTTGCTTATAATAAAACTTGTTTTCATGTATATTGTAAGTCTTGTCTTGGATACAGGAGCAAGTGAGGGCAAATTTACTCTTGCCCCGATTTAGGGAGTAAAAGACTGGGGTAAAATTGTCCTACTTTAAAAGTTTTTTTCATCCAATATTTATAATTTCCCCCCGATTTGACGAAGTACATCCTCAGCTGCAATCATACGTCTAGTACCGGTATTATACACTGTATAACATTTTAACGATGAAAATTCTACGAAGATACTTTCAATGTCCAGGAAAACGTCATGTTTCTGATGTGTCCCATGTGAGCTTCGTGCTGCAGCTAGTTTCATTTATACTGGCAAGCAGATACATAAAGCTGTCTAAAAATCATTATCTGGATACCATCACTTACCATCGAAACTTTTGGCACTTTACAAAATGTTTGAGTGCAATATTTTTTTTTTTTTTAAACAAGGTAAACAAGGGGGGTAATGTATGTAAAGTCAAAGAAAACAGCCTCAGAATGGCATTACTTAATATTTATGAAGAAAACATTCACTTTTATCAGAAAAACAAAGCTTGTTGTCATACAAATTGTCTATAATGAGCAGCAGATAATATAAAACAAGCCTAAAATTAGATCAAACTAATTTTAGATTTGCAAGTAACATTAACGAGGGACATAGGGACTGATTTTTGGTGCAAATTCTCGCATTATAGAAGTAATTGATGTGTTTTTCTACTCATCGTGATATGATGTCTTTGATGGAAATATTGCAAAAAAAGTAAAATCAAAGAATATGAAATTGTAGGGTTTTGGCCAACACCTGGCCCACTGTAGATTATTGTGCATTACTGTGGTGGGAACTGCCTTTTTCTCATTCAGCACATTTTGCAATCCTAATTGCACAACGAAGTGCTAAGTAATGCCTGTTGTCAGTGGTGCTGTTAGACCGGCCTTCCATAGGACGGCACACGGCTCACGACATGTCAGCATGTGACGTGCGACAGGTCTTGACCCCCCTCACATAGGAGACACGACACGTGACAAGTCGGAATGGCATAGGCAGTCACACTTCCTTTCGTCAGCATGGATTCTTCTGATGAAGATACTTTGATTGCGCTAGCATTGCCAATAAAAAGAATGGCAAAACAACCTTGTGTTCAGAAATGTTTCACATTGAATGGAAATATTAAATTGGTCATGCTGAAATGTTAACCATTATGACTGTGAAACCTGTTTATATCAAAATTAATAGAATACCGTAAACTGGGGGGGAGGGGGGGACTTTGCACAGTACAATAAACTCATCTGGTGGAAATTTATGATCAATATCTTCCCAAACTTGCTTTCTTTGTTCTTTGTTATGGTAGTTTGGAATTTGGGGGTCCCAAATAAGTGGCCAGGCTACAAGCTCAATAAGCTTCAATTTGTAGTCGTCCATCTCGAGTACACCTGCCACACACCTCACAAAAAGTGAACAAGTTGACTTTTCAACACACGCGGTTTTCGTTACCGCTGTGCTGTGTCGTCCTATGTATGTAAGGCGGTACTCTAAATCTGTGTGCCCACTTTTGTTTTCACGCGTGAGGTGCTTTGTGTGCCATGTGCCGTGTGCCGTCCTATGGAAGGCCGGCCTAACAAGTAACAATACAAATTACCACTACCAGCATTACTGCAAAACATTCCAACACTGTGAATTGAATGTATCCAACTCCAACACAGTCCAGCAGTAGTTCATGGCCACTGGCCATTTTAATACAAGGTAATAATAATATGACATTAACAAAAGTTTGTTTTGCAGTCAAGGTTTTCTTTATAACCTGGGTCTAAAACACACTCATTCACTCACAGTCAGTAACAATGCATACACTGAACAACTCATCACATTTTTCATCATATTCCTGATACACAACTTCCTCCCATCCTCACCTGGTACTGTATCACTTTCAGAGAGAAGTCCAGTCCCAGATTAGATTTTTCACACAAGTCACACTTCAAAACAAATCTCAGTGAATACATGCTTGTAACTGAATACTGGCTCCAACATGAATGCCAAAACTGTTTATGGAGTTGTTCATGAAGCTATTTCTCCAGGCTCCAAACTGCCGATGGTGGAAAAATGTTGTGACATGCTATTGGGAATGCGTAATTTGGCTGATGGGTAGTCGGTCAAATGTTAACTTTGGTATGATTTTGTCAATCTCATGACAGTAGTGAAATTCATTAATGTGAATGAGCTCACAAACTTAGTGAGAAGAACTTGGCCTCTTCGTGTCAACATAAAGGCTGCACATTATCCTAGATTTGATTCCAGATTTTCCTCTTGTAGAATATAAAGAGGTTAAACATCATCAACATGGACTCTTCTATAGTGTAAAACATCAAGATGACAAAACATCATGGTGACCAAAAAAAAAAAGGATATGTATCAGAAATCAGACATCTTCCAGTAGATATCAGGCGAATACTGAACACATGAGAACCTGTATCACCATGAAACCCTGACTACATTTGAATATTACAAACAAAACCAAGCAACAAGTAACAATCACACTGGCATTCCACAACACTGGCATTTCACAACAGGAGTTTTAGCTTCCTCACGCCTCAAGGCCTTCACTACACAATTTCTGAAGCTTTTCATTTTTTCAGGGCATCTACCTTTACACAGAAGTGCCTATCCTCAGAGGTGCCAATGAGGGAATCTTCCTTCTACCATGAGGAAATTGTGGATCAATGAGGGAATATCCATGAACACTACATGTAACTTGTAGTTTGTAGACAAATGCATGTAATATTATGCACACCTTCCACTTCTTATCATTAAGCGGTTTATGCATGCACAATTGAAGGATAGCAGAAAGAGGAATGCTTTTCTTTTTCCAGACTAAGGATTCAAAAGTAGTTGTTCAAGAAAATCATAAGAGCAGATCTGGGCTTGGTTTCTTAATTCATCTGTTCATCACTCTCTGAGCTTTTGCTACTGAACTCAGTGCAAGAACTGATATTTTACAGTTTATAATGCTACACTTATCACTTTTGATAAAACATTACTATCATTACAGTATATATTTTATCATTAGATATTTATCATGTCAGGCTGACATATCTCACCCACCGCCAGAAGACATCTTGTAACTTACAAACAATCCAGGGCTATGTTTGTTAGGTCTTTTCCAATATCATTTTGACTATGAAAGGGGCCGGCCGACCCCCCAGAGGTCATATGTAACAGTGACTAACAGAAAATTACTGTATGCCAAAGCAGCTCCTTATCTTGAGGCAGGACATCACGGTTGCGACCAATGAGAAAGTGACAGGAAACAATATGCTGACTTGCGAGTGGTGTTTGCTTTTATATCTCTACTCTGCCTCATTCATTAGCATACAGATCACTGATTATTCTTCTCATATCCTCCTCCAACACAACTAGGGTCCATCAGAGATTGCATGTAACGGGAAGTCAATTTGTACCATGGCAAATTCAAACCACAAATGAATGCTGCCATTGTGTGAGCTTCTGATCAAAGTTGTTACACATCGTGTGAAGCTTGCTCTCACAAGTCAGATGTACACTGAAACCTCGTTATACCGCCAAGTAAGGGGCAAACAGAAAAATGGCGGTATAACGAGAATGGCGGTATAACGAAAATACCATGTAGAACAAGGGAAATAAGTAATTTACCAACATTGGACTGGCTAACATGTCTAAACTAATGCAGTTATCTCCCTTATCTCTCCACTAGACATAAACCTTCACTTATCTCGCGCTTCTCTTTCACAGTCAGAGAGAGTCTTGAGCGTTTTTCTGCCATCAGGTAAACAAAACAACGTTAAGGACTTGAGTTGATTTAGAGTTAAAATTAAAAACAAGCAAGAACTAAGGATTGGAAGCGTATGTGTCAAGTTGGAAAATAAGAAAAGAAGTTGACTACTACACATTACACATCCGGGTCAGAGAATCACACGAGCGCTAGGCCTACGTCATAGATCAATGTGTGCTGTTTGCATCGTACCCGCGACCGATGCGAACCAGTTGAAGCATCACCTCGCGCGCGCTTTCGTTCGTTTGCAAACTCTCTAGGCCTATTGAGCGAGAGGAGATTGAACTGTGACCCGCCTTTCCCACTGCATGCCCCATCAGTAGGCCTATCAGGACTTCGCTTTCAAAAAGACTGTGGCGCCAAGTGATATTCCGTCTGTTAGCTGGATTTAGGTAGAGGTGGGGAGTGGGGGGTTAAAAATTTACGTTGGCGGTATAACGAGCAATATTTACTATAATCAAGTTATGAATGTAACTAACAGTTAAACTGTTGGCGGATGGCGGTATAACGAGATTTTTAATGACTTTGTATAGCGAAAAGCTGGCGGTATGCGGGAATGGTGGTATAACGGGTGGCGGTATAGCGAGGTTTCACTGTACATGCACAAATCATCCAACCATTCCAGTGTGTGGAAGTGCAGGTATATGCACAAACATCCAGTCATATTACAGAGATAATGTGAACAGTTAAGTAGACATCACTGTAACACCTCAGTCCACCTAATACTGTACTGTACTGTACTGGTCTTATGTAGCAATTCCACTGGATTCACCATAAAGACAAATCAACAGTAGAAACATCACTAGGCACATGAGATGTCGATGGCCAGTTTCAACACTATCATGACAAACTTCAAATCATTCATAACAAGAAAACAATATCAATTAGACAAGTGATCCTCCAAAATGGGCTGGACAAATCAACCAAAGTTAATAATGCAGGAAAGTTCATCTGAGGGCAACATTTCCTCTTCCCACATGACCTTGTTTCTTCATCATCTCGCTAGCAGGCATGACCAGAACGGTCAACTAGTCCAGAAACTTGTCAGTGGGAAAAACAGTTTTCAGACAGACACAAATCCTAATACAGTGGGAATCCTCATTTACCAAGCAGTGGGACCGATGGTCTATTGTCATTAATACAGGCTGCTCATTATCTAAGAACTACCACTTCTCCAACTCAGCCTTGTCCCCATCTAAACGGCCATTTTATCAGCTCACAACATAAAATAAAATGGTACGGCAAGGCTGAAACAAGATAATTTTGTCCAAATTCCAATCCGCGATTGAGAATACTTCAAATAAATATAATGCAGCAATACACTTACATGAATTTCTGTTGCCAAAATCATAGATGGAACTGTAGTGCACCAAACCCCTTTCTGTGGTCCCAGCAAAATCAAACAAGGTAGATTTCACTCCAAATTCATTTCCACTGCCCTCTAGTATATTCTTTCATTCAAGCTCTCATAATGTACAATTACATTTCTTTCATTGCTGTTCTTGTCTACAAGTCAATTCTTTCACTCCCACTCTTCTCTTTGGGTAAACAAAGTAACACATGACATAGTCATGTCAAATACTTCAAGAGCCAGGACTTTTTCTTATCTCCTCCTCCTGTCTCTACTTCTCTCAGGAACTTTCCTCTGCTCTCTCCTGTCATCACTCTCTCTCAGGCCAGCCTTCCCAGTCGGACTCAGTCTCGGTCTCTTGGTGATAATCCTTCTCTCCTGCAGCCCGTCCTGCTCATCCCTGGAGGAGGAAGACGTATCTGAGGAGTCACTGGATGAAACTGACCGCTTCCTCTTCTTGTCAGACTCTGATGGGTTGGATTTGGTCTTGGATGATTTCCCTTCTCTTCTGGTCTGGGTGGCTTTACGTTCATCTTCTTCACTAGAACTGTTGCTAGACTCATTATCTGATGATACATCCTTACGTTGCCGTTTGTTACTGCCAGATATTCTGTGTGCGTCCTCTTCCCTTACACGTTTTCTCTCATCTTTCTCTTTGACCACAGAGCTACCAAATCTCCCAGACTTCTTCTTTCTGTCTTCCCTCTCTTCACTTGAATCACTCTTTTCCTCATCCTCACTACTGCTGCTATCACTGCTCTTGTCCTTCCTTCCTCTTTTCACCTCCTCCACAGTTCTTCCTCTTTTTCCTTCCTCCTGCCTGCTCCTTCCAATTCTTCCTTCTTCCCTGTTATCACCTCTCCGAAAATCCCCAGAACCATCCTGAAATCTCCTGTCCCTAGCACCATCTGATACCATTCTTTCCCTACCACCAGAATCTCTCACCATATTTCTACTGTCACTGTCATTCTGTTTACCTCTTACATCTCCATTTCTTCTCTCTCTCTCCACGTCATCCTTCCTAAATCTTCTATCACTCTCTCCCCTCCTATCACTTCTCCCACCAGAGGTTTCCTGTCTTCTCTCTCCCCTATCCTCACTATATCTCCTCCCTTCCCTTTCCTCACTATTTCTCCTCTCTCTTCTTTCACCGCCATCTCTTTTCCGTCCTCTTTCGTCAGTATTTCTCCCCCCTATCCGTTCATCACTATTTCTTCTCTCTCCCCTTTCCTCACTATTTCTTCTCCCTCCTCTGGCATTACTGCTCCGCCTTCTTCCCATTTCATTACTATCATTCCTTCTTCCTCCATCATTTCCACTCCACTCTTCTCTCTTCCTTCCATCTTTCTTCCCTCCGTCATCATCCTTCCTCCTGCTAGCTGACCCATCTGGATCTCTCTCTCCTCTCCCCTTCAGCCGCTCATCTCCATTCTGCACGTTTCCATACTGAGCCATATCCAAGAGTCTGTCAGCGATAGTCTTTCCTCCTCTCTTCTCCGGAGATGTCTTCTTGCCATTCACTTTTCTATCTCTTCTGCCTGAAAATTTCTTTCCTCCAAGTCCAGCCTGGCTGTGACTCTCAGGTGATTTCCTCCGTTCCTTATCTACTGCCCGTTTGTTTTCTTTCCCTCCGACACTTCTTGTACTCTTCTCTTTCTCCCTTTTCTTCTTCGACTTGGATGTGGAAGACCTGCTCCGCCTCTTCTTGTGAGATAGAGAATCCGATTCGGATTCAGAAGAACTGTCAGAATCTGAGAATACAGACACAAACACACACATCAATTATACATAACTGTTATCACTCACCATAAGAAAGAAAAGGTTTTCCCCTTGGTGCATCTTGGCTGTCTATTGGATGCCTCTAGAGTATTTGCTATGACACGTTTGAAGGTTCACCAAAAATTCCAAAACTATAACAAGATACATGTACTCACTCCAGCTGTTCACATCAAATGATGTAAAGACTTAAAGAATCATTATGCCTTGGTACTGTTACTACAGGTTTGTTTTCTTCTAAACACATAAACAAACAGTCAAGAAATGGGAAATGGGAGTACACTCCTAGTATAGGTTTGTTTTCTTCTCAACACATTCATAAATAGAGAAGAAATGGGAAACGGGAGGAAGAAGAAATTGTGACAACAGGGGAAGGAATAGAAATTTTGACAAAAATGGAGGAAGAGGAAATAATGACAACAGGGGAAGGAAAAGAAATATTAACAACAGAGGAGGAAGAAGAAATAGTGACAACGGGGAAAGGAAAAGAAATATTGACAAAAATGGAGAAACAGGGTTAATACAGCTCCTTGAAAATTTTTTTCAAGACTTTTTCCAGACTTTTCAAGACCTCAATTTCAAACTTCAAGACCCACAACTCATGACATGTAAATGTAAATCCTTGTCTTTGTCCAGTTGTGGGGATGACGAACTGAAGCGAATTCTAGGCCTGGGCACAATTCAGATAAAAAATCTGAATATCCGGATTCGAGTCAAACACCCACTTATCCGATTTTTCGGCTCGCGACTCGGATTTGTAAACGGGTCACTTGAAAACGGGTGTATTCTTGTCATTTTCCGGTACTTACTTTATATAATTCTATTCCATATAAAATGGGAAAATCCTACAAAATAAGTACCGGGAAAAGAGCAGAATTAACCCGTTTCAAGTGAACCGGTTACAAATTCGGATCGCGAACCATTTTAGTGAACCAAAAAGCAAGTCAGTGATCCAAAATTGGTTGGTCCGGCTATACCCGGTGTAAATTTTGTAAAATCCTCCCCTTTGAAAAACATCGCAACTTCTGGTAATGGCCGTAAAAATAACGAAAATTAAGCGCATTTCAATGTCCAAGTTTCAGAACAGCACAATTATCAACACTACAGCAAAGAGATTTATAATTTAATGCTGTAGCGATGATATAATCAATTTACGCTTACCTCTACCTACATGAGTTTACAGGTTATTTTTCCGGGTAACACCGGATAATCAAAACAATTCAGTGGGTTTCGGGTCATTTGAAAAAGCGGATCAATTAACCGGTTAACCGGATTTTTAGAAATGGGTGCACCCATTTATCCGGATCATCCAAAACCGAGTCATTGCCCAGGCCTAGCGAATTCCCCTACAAGAGGGCGATTCCCAGCCGATCGATTGGGGTCGCACCGAAGCCACCCGGCAACAGCAAAATCAACGATATGATAAGATACTGAAAGTTTGTGTTTCGGGTAGTATCGATATTGTAATACAGTAAAACCTGTGATGTAGGGACACTGTCGGGAAATCAGAAAAGTGTCCCTACATCACAGTTGGTCTTCATCGTAGGGAGAGTTGAGTTCTCCATGTACACCGAGGTAAACAATGTTTCCTATGGCTTATACTTGAAAAGCATATCACAAACTATGAGCCTCATATCATGAGGCAAACATGATGGTACAAATACAAACTGCATGTACAGTATTTAAAGACCAGATATTTGAAAATACTCTTTTACCATTTGAATTATTACAGCACACTGGAGGCCATTTATAGTCACTTTTATTTGGCCCTCATTTAACTACATAATTCTGTTTATCCCTTATTGCTTGTAAAAGAGAACAAAAAAGCTCTTGGTAATAGACATAGCTGAGTAGTAAGCTTGCAACTGGGGCATATCTGTCGTCCTATTGACAGTCTGTAAGTTTGTGTGATCAGGTGTCTCTGACCCATCGTTTTCAAACGATGGAAGAAATCCTGACTTAGGTTAGACTATTTAATTATTCCCTTTTCCCCATTCATGGAGAACCCAGTCACGGATAGCCACGCAGCAAAATTATAAATATAATCCTGTCCGTTCTTAAAAAAACAAAGTGATTCCTTCCCGCTTGCTTAGAGTATAATAACAATTACGAGACACTGTGTAGTATGTAGGCTACCTCTCCCCTCCACCCCCGATCACCATTTTTTTTTTCTTTTCTGGCCGCTAGGCCTAGGTGTGAACAGTGAGTACAACTCACCTCGCGGCGCCGGGTTGTCTGGGTGCGTTCGGGCAAGAGAGAAGAAAAAGCATAATTTCTACTAAAGAGCCAGCGTGGGTGGCTTACTGGATTTTTTCCCCCTCAACATGCGTTGCATTTCCATTTGATGGGTTGGAACTTGCTTTTAATGTCCTTTCAAAGTCCCACGTGTCCTTCTCAGCAGAGATCAATGTTAGGCCTACCGATTACTGTACTGCACTTTATTTCTAATCACAGAAGTTTGGTTTTTTTTCCCCCTGACTTTCTTTTCTTTACTTCTAAAGCTAGATTAATGTTGTTTGTGCGGTCTTTTCCTTCTGTGGATTTTACTGCCTGCCGAAGAGGGCATCTTCTGAAGGCAGATTCGCATCGCTTTGTGGCCCCGCATGGACTTCACCTCAACAACTGAACTCACCGTCACTGGGCACCTTGGCGCGTCACCAATACTGAACTTGTCTCTGACCCCAGCATTTTGATAGCACGGAATGAGCTGTCCGGTGTCGGACACTAGTCGGTAGTCGCGATTACAACGCCGCTAATAATGAGGTGGCAATGTGGGCTTCGTTGTAATATTGTGCAACCAGAATTACGTCTGTGGTAGGCATACGCGAGACACGGTCTTCTTCCCACCCTGATCTCCCCACCACAGAGTCACCGTGCCATACCCTCTGCTCTTTGATGTAGGTGAAGCGGTGATTGTTGGGACTCGGGCTTTCCGACCCGGGAAATGCATAGGGCACACGTGGTCGCTCGTCACAGTGAGAGACGGCTCTTTGACCGGTGTCCGCGCGTCGTGATCAGAGGGGGACGCTGATCGGAGATCGGTTTCAGTGTAAAAACAGTCTGTGAACACTGAAAGTGTCCGTAGATCGGAGCGGGTCGCTCGTCGGAGGGGCCGCAGAAGACAGGTTTTACTGTAAATGCAATGACTGCATTCGCCAAAAAATTTTTCAAAATTATATCGCAGCGCCGACAATAATGAATTTCATTTCAAGACTTTTTCCAGACTTTTTGCCTGGATTGTTTAAAAACCCCCGTTTTCCAGACTTTTTTTAAGACTTAAATGGAAATATCGTTTTCCAGACTTTTTCCAGACTTCCAGACTTCTGTACGGACCATGAGAAAGAAGAAATAATGACAACAGGGGAAGGAAAAGAAATATTAACAAAAGAGGAGGAAGAAGAAATAGTGACAACGGGGGAAGGAAAAGAAATATTAACAAAAGAGGAGGAAGAAGAAATAGTGACAACGGGGGAAGGAAAAGAAATTTTGACAAAAATGGAGGAAGAAGAAATAATGACAACAGGGGAAGGAAAAGAAATATTAACAAAAGAGGAGGAAGAAGAAATAGTGACAAAATCGGCAAAATTTGCGCAAAATGTCAAAACTGACGAAAATTTGCAAAATCATTGCAAAGCCTCAAAAGTGAAAATTTGCTATCACGAATTTCAGGGGGGACAGAAGAAGTGAAAAATATCTAGTCTATAACTCATGGATGCCACTCTTCCAAGAATTCTTATAAATCCGAGAATATTGGCAGCTTCAAAAATGCCATTCGAGGTTCGTCCGAGAACCCATGATGACTCTCAGAAAAAGGAAATTCCAGAGATCTGATATTTTATAGGAAATTTTGGTACGGTCGCCGTACGGATAGATTAGCATTCACAACAGAAAGATAGGCGTGTCAGTACGGCTGGCGTATGCATAGACAGATTAGAATTAATAAAAGGTCATTTCTGGCCCCAGTAAACGCGTTCTGTAAATTCCAAACTTTCATGGAAGCGGTTATTTTGGTTTTGAAAACTTATCTCGAGAACAGAAACCATATGAGACACACAAATTCAGCGTTACATGTTTAGTGGACCTTTTTTTTTTAATGTAGAGATTTGCCTTGTAGGACCTAGCAATGGTAGCTCATGTTCATCTTCCTCGAGTGGTGTGTGGGTTAGGCTGGTTGACTATGTAGAACACGTTGCTCTACGTGTAAATTTGCAGAGATAGTCTTGATTGAAAGCACGAGAACTAAGCAGCAAAATCTTTTAAAAGGACATCCTAGTAATATTTTGGGACTTTCCAGTTGAAGCTGTCTCTTGTCAAATCACAATCCAAGCAGTTGGAGAAACAAGATTTTGAAGCAGCTTGTCCTATTTCTGACATCGAGGAAGAAGAAAATGTTTGACTGACTAGAGAGAAGAATCAAACTATCAGTATCACTATGTAATGAGTATTACTATTATTCAAACAGCCTCATCTACTACCTGATCCTTGATAATTCGGGCTTGGCAAGTCTGCTTTCCATTTCTGTACAATATGATTATCTAGTAAATTTATACGTCTTCATTCTTTAGAGAGACAGCTTTATTTTTCTATTGTTGAAGATAACTTTATTTAGAGATCAAACATGATTTTGCCCTTTGAAAGTAGAGTTTCAGATTAGAGACACCAAGTCCACATGAATTCCTGCAAAGCCGCAAAAGTTTCAGAGAATTTTATGAAAAGTGAATGGTATCCCTGATAACTTCTTTTCCTGTCATTGAAAGAAAACCAGTCATTAATCCGTGATTGAATTAGATGGACTCGACTATGGTGATAAAGGGGAGGGAGGAAACACAGTAATGAAAAGGGAGGAGAAGACGACAAATCTATGGTGGGAAATGTGATAGGAAAGGAGAGAGAATGATAGAAGAAATAGGAAAGATGACCTGTGGAGAGAGAGAAGTAATGACTTGAGTATGCTGGTATACACTGGGATATATTTTAGCAACAATTTCAAACGGCCTCAAATATTTCTCAAGGCAACAAACACTGATTAATCTCAACTTGTCATCTAAAGCAACAGTGTCCTGTCTCGACTGGCTCACCTGATGATTCTGAACTGCCTGTATCTTCAGAAGATGAACTGCTGTCCACCTTCTCCGCCGTCTGGGCCATCTCTTGCTTTTGTTGTACAATCTGTCTGGTGGCCGTCTTCAGGTGCTCACGGAGATCATCACTGGCAAAGTCACAAAACACTCAGTAAGATAACAGTGTTTAGTACATCACATGTCTACCTCTAGCAACAACATTTTTGTTTCATATTACTCTGTCACAGATCTCCAAACTTGTATCATGTAAGGAATTCTCCAGCACTTCAAATATTTCCCCCACAGTCACAAGCTCTTCACCTCTACATCTCATCAGACCATGTTTCTTGAGGGAAAAAAACTGTTTCAGACAAAGCAAGAGATTATGTAGAACTTTGTCAACACAAAATTAAAGTGACTTGCTATGTCGTCAGGGCTTAAAAAAATTACATTCAGAGAATTCTCTGAAGAGCGGCATGATGAAAACATTTCACACAAACTGATATACAGTACACTATATTATTGTGTCTGTGAGCCCATTATGACCAGGACAGTTCTTCCCTCACATCTATGGTTTCATGTAGTGAGTTTCTACTGTACATGGGATCAAAGCCAGCCACATTTCCTCTTACTCAAACTTACTGGTACTGAGACTCACCAAGTAGATGGGCACCACACAACCACCCACCCACAATATTCAAATGTAGAAAAATAGTGAAATATTCCAAGTACTTACGTGAGTCCTCCCAGGCCAATAGTTGTAAAGAAATTGATGGAGAATCGAGTATTTTTGGGGTTGTCCCTGGGCAAGATGCCTTCAAAGTAAGGTGCCAATGTTCTGGAGTGCAAAATAAAAACAATAATAACAAAAATGATAAGGTTCATAGTCTTAATAGCCTTCCCACTATCTGAACTGCTTGTCAAATATTTCCTCTAAAACCAGTACTATCAATAGTCCAAAACTGCCCACTAAGAAAGAGCCATAAGTTCTGCAAGACACATTATTCACAAAGGTAGGTATATAAACATTTTAAAATTAGCCCTTTAGGTTACTTTTTGTGGTCGACCTATTGACAATGGTTCATATTACATTGCAGTCAGCAGGGCAGAAAACAGTTTTGGGGACCCATAATTTTTACTGTTACACTTTCCTCATAGGAACAGAATAAAAATACAATTAAAAAGGCTAGCATTTTGGAAACATCCACAAAGACTATTAGCATGTTTGCAAAATCAGGAAACAAAAACAAAAAAAAAATATGGTAATAGATAGTGACAAGTTCAAAGTTTTTAAAAAAAAAGGCAAATCAGAATTCACAAATAGTGTTAATATTTATATTTTGCTGGTCAAACCATAATCCTGTAAGGCCCCCATGCAAACTAAATTACAGATTCTCTGTTTAAGTGTACAGAGATCAATATTGTGAAAAAGTTCTGTTTTGAATCCAACCTCATCGGACCTGTTCCCCCCTTCCAGCCCACAGCTGGCAACCACGCAATCCTGATAATTTCAAAGCTCCCAACTTACGGATCTTTGAGTCTCTCATTGAGCTTGAGAAGTCCCATGTACTCTGAGAGTTCCTGGAATAATATCTTCAAAAAGATGCGGCTGGCAGAAGTGGTCTCCTCTTCAGTCAATTTGACCACACTCAAGACCTGCACACAAGAGCAACATGGATTATCTCACACCTCTTCAGCTGGGAACAGGAAATCTTAGCAGCAAAGGGCTGGTGCATTTGCTTCCACTCTACTGGTTCGGTCTAATAGAATGCAAGAGGGGTGGAGCTTTTGTTTGTAACTTATTTGTGACTAAAATAATCTAATGCTAAAAGGTTAGTGCTTTTGCTTATACCTTACTTGGCAACACAGGAAATCTGACAACTTCTTTATTTATCTCCCTTTGTGGTCAATGCAAAGTGTGAAAGTTAAAAACTCCCCAACAATTTGTTTTTTTGGCAAAGGAGAAATACACTTAATTGTATTCCAGGTAACTGCAACTTCCGCTAAATCATATTTCACATATCAAAATGCTATATTTTTATACAAGTCACAGGAAAATCACGTCTCCTTTTAAAATCAACTTTTCCCATGCTCTCTAGTAGTTGCAATTAAGTGGAGAAGACTGTAAATTGACCATACATGTTTCAAGTTTACTTCATATCTTAACTTCAATTTGTCTCACATTCATACCATGTCACACGCACCTGACCAAGAACAGAAGACCGTGTAAAATATACAGTGAACCTCAAATACAACAAACTCGGATCCAATGAGACCTCACATTTAACGAGTGAAATGAAAATCCACGGTTTTTTATTTCCTTATTTGTAATAGCAAATGTACCTCTGATCTAACGAATATAAAATTCTAGCAACCTCGGCTCTAACAAGGTCATCAACCTGAAGTTAGGCCATCGCACATCCTTTTCACCCGCAATAAAACTGTCAACAGTGAGCAACTCCCGAAGATTTGCGTAACAATTGCTAACAACAGTCTACAAGACTGAGTCAACATGAAAGGTTACCGTAATAGTTGCGTGTGCGAAGGAGCAGAGTGGGGAGGGAGGGGATGGAGGAAAGAGAGAGGACCACCTGGGCGAACAGCGAAAGAGTAATTAAAGCCTTTGAAGTCCCTGCAATGTAAGGGCGAGGGGAAGGGAGGGGAATGGACAACGGAAATTAATGGAATAATTTGCTCGGCGGATGATTGGCCAAGCCTTTTGTTTGGATCAGTCATTGCGCTATGAGAAATTTTAATCACAGACTCAGAGACGGTAATTGAAACCATTTGTTTCTCAACATTTACACTGCTTTGTTTACACATCTATAATCCAAATTTTTTTTTTTTTTAAATAAATCAGTACATGTATCAGCTGCGATGTTGTCATGCTGATGGTGTCTGGAGTCAAGGGAAGCAACCAGCGATATTCTGAAGTGCAAAGTTAAGTACCCTTGGTCTTTGACACCTATTGTTTTTTCTTCTTTAGGCCCTATTAACATTTCGTGTTATTCCAAATATACCACTGTGATTTGGGGAAATTTCTTTCATGGAGGTTAAAGTACTCCTTTTGCCCAATCTTTTAATGGGAAGAAAAAGGGGGGTCAACGCCCAAAATTTTTCACAAATGTCTTTTGAAACAGATCACCTCAAATTCTGATTTGGTCCCCAATTTTTCATTTGGCTGGTTTTGACCGCGTGCGAATACATAGGCCTACACATTTTATTTTTTTATCTAGAAGGCTCAAATTGTACCTGGAACTTTAAAATTGGATGCTTTAGTTAGATCACAAGTCATTTTACACATTTCTACACCTGAACACTGGCTGGCAGGGCCCCAAAAAAGGGAGATTTTATATATTAGCGGATTAATTGAGTTGTACATAATGAGTGATTTGCCCTTCTAATGGGTGTCACAAACCTAAAGGTTCTCACTAGAGAAAGACCAATTTTCACATGACTTGAAGAGCCCTTGCTTTCAACGAGACCTCGGTTTCAACATGGGCTGAAGGTCAATCCTGGCGATCTCGTTAGATCCGAGGTTCACTGTACTGTAATCAAGCAGGAAGACAGTGGCATGTCAAACTGTAGAGATTCTGGTATATGACAAGTTTTCTGAACAGTGATGAAATAATACGTACACCCCAAGAAATGGCATCTGTATGAAGCAAATGTGCAAAAAACTTGGCCACGTTCCGTAGTTTGTTAGTCTCCAGGCGATGGATAGTTTCATATTGTTCAATGAAGATCTGCTGAAATGGCTCAATGTATTTCTTGTCTATCTGGCAGAACCGCTGGCAACAGAAGAACAAAACATATAGTTTTACTACAACTTGAAACAGTGTATTTGTTTATGTTAAACCTATGAGTTCAGCAATGTTCACAAAAGCAGCTTGTTATTAATTTATTTCAAACTGACCTTCAAACCTCACTTCAATCTAGAGTTCTCCTGTAAACAAGAACAAATCTACTAGTCAGGGCTACTGACCTGGATAACTATCACTCATTACAGACATCTTGGAAAACTACTGGCACTTCAAATCACAGTTACAAGTCCTAACTGTGACAGCAGCTCTATAATACAGTCTCAAACAACATTTCACTTTTATATCACATGGACATCCAATAACATTTCTATAAAACAGGGGCATCCAAAAACATTTCTATAACACATGGACATCCAACAACAATTCTATAATACAGAACATCCAACATTTCTATAATCAACCAACATTTTTACAACACATCCAATAATATTTCTATAACACAGAAACATCCAATACCATATGACTACAGCAGGGACATCCAATAACATTTCTATAACACAGAGATATCCAACAACATTTCTCATTCACACTGTGTGGAATGTCCTCCCTTAACAGCAGCCAAGATTGTTTACTCTCCTTGCATGGGATTTGATCATCCCAATGTCTACTACATCATGTGACTCCCACATTTGTCAGGTCTAAGCTAGTACGAGGGGAAAAATCCCACAGCCCACCGAGTTCGCCAAGTCACCCCTCCAAAGGACTACAGGAGGGGGAACCCTGGAGTTGCAAAGAGGCGTGAAATGAACTCCTTTGGGGCCGGACGGGTGGTATCCTCCGGGCCGAAGTGAGATGGGGGTGTGGAGTCGTAACTTATCCCCGCTTGGGATCACCTGTGCCGGCAGGCCAATGACTGGGCCTACTTTCGGGCCTCTGGTTGCAATGAGGTCCTAGCTGGCTACCCCGACTCGCCACTCCACGGGGGTAGTCTGTGTTCAAAATTGGGGGAAAGTGGGTGTGGAGGGCCTCCCGTCCTCGAATCGGTGGCTCTGCAGACTGCCCCCGTTCTTCCAAAGGGTCTAAGGCTACGAGCGAGCATGATCCCAAAGCTGAAACTACAAAGGAACTCATGACGTACTACTAGTGCCACACGTGATCACCAGAAGTATTCGTTACCAATGGTATGGGGCCTGCGTGCGGTAGTTGTGACACGATCGGTCCACTGGGTAGAGAAAAAAGATAATAATCCCGGACCGTTTTGCTATTGCAAGAGAGCAGGGTGGCGAATGCTCTCTAGATGAACATCCTCCCTATTCCGTATCCCCAGGGCAGCCCAGACTGGCGTCCCTTCAGCTCACCCCTGCCTCCGGGGCCTGGCCACTCTACCGCTGGGCACTCAACTTGCTTTGGACTGTTGCGAGATACCCTTTGAGAGACGGTGGTCCTCCTGTCTAAGGCAGTTGGACCACCTGGGGTAGAGCTCGCCCACCGGATAGGAAAGAGTGCGATGGTCCGTACCTCCCCTGCACGAGCCCATCAATGACTGGCACGGCCGTTACGCCGTCGGGCATGTATGGCCCTAAGCACTCGAAACACATGCCTCAACTGTGTCGTTGTCCCTATGTTCCCCCCGCCCATGATGGCGAGACGGTAGACTCGATTCCGACCGCAGATTGATCAAGCAAGACCCTCTGGCCATCTGCGAGGACCTAGATACGTTGCCCCGAGGGCCGATTGGCCTGTATCTGTGGCATAGAGCCCCAACACATTTTGCCGGTCACGTCCGGCAACATTACCAGGGACGCTGATCGTTTCCAGCTGCCACCTCGTGGAGGTATGTGAGGAGATCTTGGGCCAGGCCTTGCCATCAGCCAAGCCCCCCTGGCTCGGACACTGGTCATAGTCTTCCTCATCCCGCAGATACCACTCTTTTGGGAGATTCGGACTAGCGGCCCCAAAGCGTCGTCACCAAAGCAACTCCCACATTTGTCAATAGACTTGTTCTGGCTTAGCGCTGACCTGGAAACCACCGGTGGCTATTTTCAGCACACCGGTACAAGCGCCGCACAAGCGACCGGTTAGTACTGTGGTTTGTAGGCTACACAGAACACGATGCTCTACTGACATATCAAAATGTCGATTAAACGTTGTTCCTAGTGTTGTAACTGTGATAGTCGGTACAAGGATCGACCACATATGGAGGAAGTCACGTTTAGACCCTTTCCTAAGCCTAAAACTCAACTAAAGAGATGTTTGAAGTGGATTCGGCTCTGCATCCGACCATACACGCAGCTTAATACTGACAAGATCACAGAGTACTACTTCGTTTGTTCCAAGATAATAACCATACAATAGGCTAGATTCTAGATTATTGTGCCTACTGTCATTGGGTTTCTTTTCTCACCTTGGTCATGGCACTAAAATTTTGTTTTTATATAATATGTCAAATCTAGATCTAACTCAGCATGGGTGAAGTAAACACTAGTAGAACGTAAGACTGAGGTGTATCTGCCTCCATATCGGTGTGTAGATATTGTTACACCAATGCCAACTTACTAGTTGTTTTCTAGACTTGCTTTGTAATAATGAAGAAAGTCCTAACTGAACACTATACATCTACATGGAATCCATTGTGATTCTTTTGCCTGCTTAGCGCTGAAACCACCTGTGGCTATTTTTAGCACCCGGTACAAGCACCGCGCACGCGACCGGTATTGTATTTAAATAAGTGCTTGTGTCTTAACTGGTTGTATAATTCCCGAGCACAGAAGAGCTGTGCCCCTTGCTAAGTTCGTGAAACATGTCAAAGGTTGACACGGTGGGCATCTCAGCGAAATTGTGACTGGCTTCCATCAGGGCAGGAAGGGTAAGCAATGTTCCTTCAAGTTACTTCACTTCAACACGAAGTTTCTCTGTGATCTATTGTCGAGTAGTCCATCAGGATCTAACTCCACTCCTAACCTATCAGCTTGCTCACATAATATTACAAGCTTATTCTTCCTTATCTGGTTGACAGTGACACCTCTTTTTCGCAAAAAATTCTGCAGAAAAGCAACGTTTTTGAATGCGAAATCACGACCAACATCACTGTCCGGTATTGTGTTAAGAACAAAGCTTGTACTGGGTGCTAAAAATAGCCACCGGGGGTTTCCGGGCCAGTGCTTAGCAGGATATGGACTATTATCTCATGCCATTCAAGTCTACAGTTACTTCACCAAAATGAACTACATTCAAGTTGTCAAGGGAGTCTACACCAAAGCACAACAGTTGAAACTATTACAGTCACTGGGAATATGCAATTTATATACATTCAAAAGTGGTGCATTCAAGAGCAAATTCCACTGACTGTTTACACTGATTGAGTCCAATCAGCAGACCTTTGCAATGAGTGCTTTGGTCTAACCCTTGGCTGGGATCAGTCCATCAAACAACAACACCAACTGCAGGGTTAATACACATTCTAAAAAAATTTTTTCAAGACTTTTTCAAGACTTTCCAAGACCTAAATTTTAAAATTCAAGACTCTTTATTATGACATGCAATATGACCTGAAAAACATTTTCCCATGATGATGACGAAATTCAAAGCTACCAACCTCCAAAACTGGGTTTTCATATTAAAAAAAAAAAAATTCATATTCTGACCCTGATTTTCATACTCATACCGGTGCAGAAAAATAATCTCGCGAAATTTAAATGAATGTCTCCTTATTTGGCTGTTTAGTCATACATATACTTATTAGGCTTGTAGATAGCTACTGTTTCCGTATCACAGTAAGAAGCTTTTCTTCACTGAGGTAATGGGAGTCACTCACTAAGGTAAAATAATATACTTGACTATCAACAGCTCTTTCCAAATCCTTTTCATATTCCTGTAATCTAAGTGCTATTTTGATAAGGTGAATTATTCCTTTTAACTAAAAAAAATCCCCCT
>JAWQUT010000862.1:75586-107793 GCA_033807755.1 Ellobium chinense
CCTCCCCCCCCCCTCCCCCTTGCCTCACCTCTTGTCCTGGCTTGAGTTCCATCTTCAGCATTTTATGTGCACATTCATTGTGGTCCAGACTGGACTGAACGGTGAGGTAGATGGTTCTTCTCAGAGCTACCAGGTTCGTCTCAGTCTTGTCAATGATTGCCTGCTTCTCTCCTTCTGAGATGACACAAGATGTTTGGTGAAGTTTAAAACATTTACCTCCATCTACACACAGGACATTCTCTTAAAGAGACATGGATAGCTATTTGTTTCATAGCTCAAAGAATCCACATAATTTCTTCTCAATTTCTGTTCATTTTTCTTTTCTCTGACGATTTGTAAGAAAACATGAGTGGATGTTGGAGGTTCACCCTCTGCACACCACACACCACACACCACAATTATTATTATTTGTGACGTCATAAAGTGAGAAAAGCTAGCAGATCACTGATCCAGACACATGCAGAAACTGTCTGGACCAATCATCTAGCCTTCTCGCTTTCTGATGTCTGGCAGCATCAGTGATGGCTGCTGGGTGAAGGTCCTAACATACCTGCAATGATTTCTCAGAAACCATCAAGCAAAAAAATATACAGTAGACAGTTTAAATTTTATGAACCAAAAAAATAATGTGGACTTATTAAGGTCTTTGACACCCATTGTTTTTTCTTCTTCTGGCCTTATTAACATTTTGTGTTATTCTACATACTGTATACCACTGTGATTTGGGGAAATTTCTACCATGGAGGTTAAAGTACTTCTTTTGCCCAATCTTTTAACGGGAAGAAAAAGGGGGGCCAACGCCCAAAATTTTTCTTAAATGTCTTTCGAAAAAGGTCACCTCAAATTCTGATTTGGTCCCCAATTTTTCATTTGGCTGGTTTTGACCGCGTGCGAATACATAGGCCTACACACTTAATTTTCTTATCTAGAAGGCTCAAATTGTACCTGAAACTTTAAAATTGGATGCTTTATTTAGATCACAGGTCAATTTACATATTTCTACACTCTAACACTGGCTGGCAGGGCCCCAAAAAATGTGGATTTTATTATTAGCGGATTACTTGAGTTGTACACAATGAGTGACTTGCCCCTCTAATAGGTGTCACAAACCTGAAACTTTTGGTGGCATGACAAGGATACAGGCCTCTTTCTAACCATTTCTGATTTTACCAGGTGCATAAATATATCTTCAAATTATTCTTCCTGCACTTTTAGCAGTCACACAAAGCATGCCAGCACTCTGCAGAAATATAATATATTAATAATCACCTCTGAAGCTGGTATTTCTAAACCAAGGTTTTTCTGCCAGTGACCAGGACAAAACCACCAGAAAATCCACTTCACTGTTGTCATGGTGTTCTTTTGTTTCCAGTCTCTCAATAGACAGATAGTGGAACAAACAGGATGTTATACTCATAGAGATACAAGACACAGAAGAGACAGGAATGAACAAGATCTGAAAATACTGTTAGAATGTGGGCTTATAACAAGTGGAGACAACTATACTTACTTTCCCCTTCATCAGTATCATCATCATTGTCCTCATCACTTTCCGACGATCCTGAGCCTGAAGAATCACCTGCGTCCTCATCTGAACTTCCTTCATCAAGAATTTCTGAACAGGTGAAGAAATGAAACTAATTACAATAATGTCAGGCTGTCCACGCGGAAAATTGCATTTCATGCCCCTAAAATTTGCACCAAGAATTGAAAAATTTGCATGCAAAAAGTGGGCAAAATTTGCAAATACAGTATTCATAAAATTTATGTTTTAGCCTGTGAAATTTGCAGGCTCGAGATAATGCCAAACAAATGAATTCCATCGAAAACATACACTAAACCATTAAATAACAAACGGAAATTCAAGATCTAGTCTAGCCTTTATAAGATACTTCAATGATTATGATGACTTCAGCGAGAAATGTCCTGATATTTCTTTGTATCAATAAAAGATAAGACTTTCACACTGTATCTGTGCCAAAAAAAAAAAAGCACCAAAAAGTTCAGTGGAGACTCAAATTCACCCTTTCCCCCACACAGCATTTTCACCCACGTTTCACTAAATCTGTATTATTCCAAGTACATGTACCCTTGACAACAATCACTACAGGTGTGCTTAGAGTTCAAAACGTCATCATTTGGATAAAATCTGATTGCATCTTGTGTGTTACTCTTTGTCTCTCATGCCCACTGCTGCCACACACCTGTCTCTATCAGCTTCTTGTACACAGCCCCAAATGAACAGAATGACCCATGGCCCCTAAACCCATTCCTAGACATGATGGATTCATGTGTCATGACTGTGAGTCAATGCCCGCACTCAATTCTGCTCAGTCCTGGTACAAGTTTCCCACTTGTCACAGCTATCAGCATCTGGTCCTAATTCTTCATTGGAATCTGAGTCCTGAGGATGAGTATCACCATCACCAAGGCCCAATGCAATAACAATTCATTCCAGTGGTGGATTCCAACAGAGTTTTGTTTATGTCGCGAAATACAATGGAGTAATGTCCCTTTGGGGGAGTTATCTCTGTTATCTTGATAACGTTGTTATATCATCACATCATAGTTTTTATACCACCATGCCAATGCCATATTGGTCCATGACCAATGGAAAGCTCTAGAAATGGGATGTAGATATACATGTACATGCTGTGTTCTCATTGATGTAATAGTGTGACCATGGCAGAACAAGTTCAGTGCTTAGCCAAAATCAGCAAAATTTGCAGAAAATGTCTAAAGGTGTGGAAAATTTGCAGAATTGCTGCAAAGTCTAAAAAACAGGGAAATATGCGGTAATTTGCAACCATAATTTTCTGGGAGAACAGGTCAGGCTTGCTTTCTGCTTTTACAGAGCACTACAATAGATAGGTTTCAATTAATCACCTCCTCCAGTGAAGTACTACACTAGGCAGTTTCTAACAGGCCAACACCAGGGAAGTTCACTACCGGTTTAGACAAAATAATAGTGTGATTGTGTCATGTAACCTCACTAGTGATTCCGTTATCAAATCTCATTCTCAAAGAAAAAGTTCCATCAGCCAATAAAAGCCAATATGAAAGATCAAATCAGCCAATCAGATTCCTTTGACAGTAGAAAGGTGGAGAATGGAAGTACAATTGGTGGAATTGTGGCTTGTGTTGCCCGAATGACCATGACACATAATAATTGAGAGTGGTCCATCAACAAAAGTCTCTACCCAAAATGTCACTTTCACTTGCTACTTAGAGTGGATTCAAGTGCCACAAAGTCACTTTCACACATTACTTCCACTAGAGTCCACTGCCAGAGTGTCACTTTCACACACTACTTCCAGTAGAGTCCACTGCCAGAGTGTCACTTTCACACACCACTACTTTCAGTAGATTCCAGTGCCAGATTGTCAAAATCACGCACTACTTCTACTAGAGTCCACTGCCAGAGTGTCACTTTCACACACTACTTCCAGTAGAGTCCACTGCCAGAGTGTCACTTTCACACACTACTTCTTGGAAACTCTAGTCCCAGATTATCACTTTCACACACTACTTCTTATAGATTCCAGTGCCAGACTGTCACAATCACACACTATGTCGACTAGATTCCAATGCCAGAGCGTCACTTTCACACACTACTTCTAGTAGACTCTAGTACCAAAGCGCCAATTGCACACACTACTTCTCATTGACTCTAGTTCTCTCCACAGAGCCTGAGTGAAACAAGCAACAAACTCTAAGCTAAGTCAGACCAAACAAGATGAAACAAAGAGGGGGTGTTATTAGGAACAGAAAGATGGTAGAGGGCTGTGAATGTTGTGTAATACCTAATGTAACTGTGCTGTGTTGGCCCATTAGTCCTGGCCACTGTGTCAATCCATTAGTCATGGCCACTGTGTCAACCCATTAGCACTGACCACTGTGTCAATCCATTAGCCCTGGCCACTGTGTCAACCCATTAGCCCTGATCACTGTGTCGGCCCATTAGCCCTGGCCACTGTGTCAACCCATTAGCCCTGGCCATTGTGTCAACCCATTAGCCTGGGTACTGCATCAATCCATTAGCCCTGGCCACTGTGTTGGCCCATTAGCCCTGGCCACTGTGTCAACCCATTAGCCCTGACCACTGTGTCAACCCATTAGCCCTGGCCACTGTGTCAACCCATAAGCCCTGGCCACTGTGTCAACCCATTAGCCCTGGCCACTGTGTCAATCCATTAACCCTGGCCACTGTGTCAACCCATTAGCCCTGGCCACTGTATCAACCCATTAGCCCTGGCCACTGTGTCAATCCATTAGCCCTGGCCACTGTGTCAACCCATTAGCCTTGACCACTGTGTCAACCCATTAGCCTTGACCACTGTGTTGGCCGAATAGCCCTGGCCATTGTGTCAATCCATTAGCACTGACCACTGTGTCAACCCATTAGCCCTGGCCACTGTGTCAACCCATTAGCACTGACCACTGTGTCAACCCATCAGCCTTGGCCACTGTGTCAACCCATCAGCCCTGGCCACTGTGTTGGCCTATCAGCCCTGGCCAGGTTGGCCCATTAGCCCTGGCCACCGTGTTGGCTCATCAGCCCTGGCTCTCCTTCCCCTCTCACTTCATCTTTTCCCGCCATTCCTACCCAATCACCACCACCACTAACACCTCTCCCAAAGAATTGGTACCGGTATATGCTGCAGTCTTTATGCACTTTATCAACATTCACAAAGACAGAGAACTAAGAAGAAAACTATCATTCATTGAAGTAGCTATTTGCAGTGACACTGCAGAGAGTGTTCGGCTGCTATTCACAGTTACAAATAAACATTTTTTTCCTTAAGAGACACAATATTCTCCTCAGAGACATGCACAAGCAGCACATACACACATATATCACATATCACTGGCCTTTTGAAATGGAGAAAATGACAGTATTGCCATGTAATATCACTGCTAAGAATGACAAGATAATGAAAACTTTGCAATACAATAAAACAACAAATGGAACAGAATGTGCAGACAGGCAGAGCAAAATATCGTGAAGAAATAAAAGAAAAAAAAATGTATAGTGGGGACCATTTTCCACCCTGCAATGCTCTAAAGAGAGCCTAAATAAGACTAGTAAGAGAAATAGGGGCCACAATGTTTTGTAAGTGAAAGCAAGTTATAGAATAGCTACATAAAAAACGCTTCATACTGTCACACAATGCAGATGAACTGTTTTGTTTACACAGTGGCTAAAGAACTGCAGCTGGACACATAATGATAGACTAGACTGGTCACCGTATGGTTATTGTGGCCACCAACTACAGGCACGGACAGGTGATTCCAAGTCTGTCACTCAATCAATTAATTTAGACTAGACTTGGACACATCATCTTGATCTTTGAAGAAAGACTCAGTCGGAATGAAGGGGGGAGGAGAAATAAGAGGAGTAATCCACTATTTGGCTTAGCAAAGATATTGGGCTTAGGCAGGAAAAATACCTTAGTTTTTAAATAAAAATTGAAGAATATTTCAGACTGCAATCAACAGTAATCACTGTCTGTAAAACACCTGTGAATCATTAGTTTGTTTTTATATCATACATTAAAGAAGTCAATATGCAATCAATGAAAATATTCTCGTCATCACTGAGTCAGAGATGGCTTGTCACTCTTACTGTCTTAGACATATCTAACCTACCAATATGTACTCTGTCACCTCAAGCAGGCGCCACTTTCACATTATCTGTTGTGTTTTGGTGTAAATTTCTCTCTTATGTGTATTGTTATTTGGGATATATTATATCTTGGAACTATTAACAGTGTCACCGGATAGTGTTTGATTTTATTTTTGTATTCTGAACCTCAAAAACAACGAGCTCAGATTCAATGAGACCTCGCATGAAAATCCTCTGTTTTTTTCCCTTTATTTGTAATAGTAAATGTACCTCTGATCCAACGATTTCAAATTTCTAGTAACCTCGGCTCTAACAAGGTCATTGACCTGAAGTAATACTGTCGCACATCCTTTTTGCCCGCAATAAAACTGTCGGCAGTGAGCAACTCCCGAAGGTTTACGTAACAACTGCTAACAACAGTCTACAACTTACAAGATTGAGTCAACATGAAAGGTTACCGGTACTATCTCCATGTGTAAAGGAGTGGAGTAGGGAGGGAGAGGATGGAGGAAAGAGATAGAACCATCTGGCCAATCAGTGGAAGGGAGCAGTAGAGTAATTAAAGCCTTTGAAGTCTCTGCAAGGTAAGGGCGAGGGGAAGGGAGGGGAATGGACAATGGAACAATAGAATAATATGCTCGGCTGATGATTGGCCAAGCCTTTTGTTTGGACCAATCACTGCGCTAGGCAAAATTTTAATTGCAAACTCAGAGACGATGACTGAAATTATTTGTTTCTCAACCTTTACACTGCTGTCTACAAAAAAAAAAATTTTTTTTTTTTAAAAAATAAATCGGTACATGTATCAGTCCACGATGTTGTTACGCCGATGGTGTCTGGAGTCACGGGAAGCAACCAGCAATATTTTTGAAGTGTAAAGTTAAGTACCCTTTTAGCTAAAGGTTCTCACTAGAGATAGACTAGTTTTCACATGACTTGTAGAGATCTTGCATTCAAGGTGACCTCGGCTTCAATGAGGACTGAAGGTCGGTCCCGGTGACCTCGTTAGATCTCTTTGCTATGCTTATTGTCACTAGCTATAGCTCCTAAGCCATACTCTCAGAGTCACTGAGAAACTACCTGAAAAGCTTAGCACTACACCTCATGTCACTGTGGAGAGTGCCTGAGCACAGTGTTATTGTGGCAAGCGCTTTCCATCATTCAAACTTCATGTATGGAAAGAATATCCTGCCCTTATATCCCCTCCTGTCTAGTATCAGTATCAGCTGCCCCCTCTTCCTTCACAGCCTGGGTCTGCCAGTGACATGTTTACAGGGGTAACAATAACAAATTTTACCTTTTTTCAATGCCTTGTATTTCTCCTCATTTTCTCCAAAGTTTGGATCCTCCTTAAAGATATCTGAAAATAATCAGATCAAACAGTTTAGTTTCCATCAGTGTTGACTAAATAAAGATGACAAAATATACTCATCTCCAAACATACAAAAAAATCTAGAAAAAAAATCAGCCTGAGTAATCTGAAAGATGGTCTTCACACAATCCACTGTCTTAGCTTTCATGCCAAAGGAAACATCGTGTCTGTCTTGGCTACTGTCTACATGGAAAACACTAGGTGATCCAAGATAAGAAAACATGTGGAAAGAGTCCAAGTACATACATCGACAATGGTAAAACTGAAGAGAAAGATTCATATGATGGTTTATGTAAAAAATGTTTGTTACTGAGACAGAAACAGTTCTTTTGAAACTGGCCAATTTGTAAAATTTGTAAAACTAAACAAGAAAAGAAGAAAAGAGTTGATGTGCTGAGAGATCCTCGTTTGACAGATAAGTCTTAACAAAAGTGACAGAGTAATTTAAGTCTGCACCCATGCCCCACTTGTACACTTATATTCATGGTGGGAAACTCAAACTGATTCATCTCCTTGTTTCCTGCACTCTGCTGAGCTCTGGTATCTCTTCTGATAATCATGTCATATGTGAAATCAAGCACTTCATCAAACTCAAGTTACATATTGCAGAGGACAAGTATAAAGTCAGACTGGAATGGAATATGGTGTAAGTAACCCACTGGTACCTACTGAGCAATTCATCCCCACTGACGGCATCTTCCACCTGCAGCAGGTGAGTAAACTGTTCCTCTTCCTCTACCAAGTCTAGCTCAGGCAGGACAGCAAGGTGGTCCTGTGGACAGACACAGAGATGAACCAATCAACAAGTTCTCTAGTCATGTCAGATACAATGAAAACTGATCATTCTCAAATAGCATGGAGACTATTCACATTCAAATCACAAGCGTCTGGTTAGCTCAAAGTAAATGGTGGTGTAAATGATTCTGCCACAAAAAGACTGCGGTTAACATGACAAACAGCACAGACTCATTATCTCAAACATTCCAATCACACCAACTTACAACACAATCACGCCTGACATGTCAGTCAAAAGCTGTACATTATTCTAGAAGACACTTTTCTCTCATGTTAAACTGCACAGGTACACAGATGGCACCAAATCAAATGGTGAGCACAGATGGCATCAAATCAAATGGTGAGCACAGAGGATCTGCCAGAAGTTATTTCCTTCACAATATCATGACAACTATGGTCTTCTACACAACAATCCATAGAAGCTAGATCTATTGAGCTTTTTTTTCCCCCACAAAAAGCTGCTGTGCATTCTCTATCTGTTAGGATTCTCAATAACAAAGACACACTGGTTGACAGAACTGCACTATCTTTTTGTTTGTCTCATGTCATCATGGTTATGAACAAATGTTGTGCCAACTGCCTGACACTCAGCCAATGGCAAGCACTCAAACAGACTAACATAGTCCCCACAACAAGCAATATAGTCACGCTTATTCCACATTTGTCTAAGTCATTTCTTGTTGATTTGAGTTGTTCATACTACATCTTACATCTATCTTCTTTCTCCCGTTAAGATAATGTCGAGTTCTGACTTCCCATTACATCCAAATTTTACAGGCTAAACGACATCTGTCTCATTGTTTTGCTTTGAGCAACAGGTTGAGAGCACTGAATTTCTCAAAATGTGAAATAAAGACTTAAGGGCACATGCAGCAGAAGGAGGTGATTTTCATTAATAAAGGGAACTTTGTCATTTTGGGGTGAAAAATGGGTCACGTAGGGCCAGGAGGGAAAATAAACTCGGATTTTTCGCAATTTCCTCCCTCCGTTGCTATGGAAACGCCAATTGTTTGGCCGCCATATTGGAAAATATGGATGACTTTTGCATAACTTTGAACCCTTCGATCTGGAGAACAATACATGGTAGGATGCTGGGTTTTTTTCCATTTGAAAGATCACTTTATTTCAAATAGAATGTCACAGGCTTTTTTTGATTTCTTGGATAGTTTTTTTTTAATGATTTTTTTAAAAAATGTCATAAAAAAGCATTGAAAATTTTGAAAATTTTCAACTTTAAAAATAAAAAAAAACACCAAAAACACAAGATATCGAAAAAAGCCCACGACATTCTCGAAACAGGGGCTTGGAGAGATGTTATGCAAAATTTTATGTAAATTGGACCAGAAAAAAGTCAGATCGAAGGGATAGAGTGGCGAAAACTGTGATTTTGAGATAATTGACAATAAAGATTACCCAATAGATGCATTTGATAAAGGGTAATCATTTCCTTTTGCATCAAAATACACTTTTTGAGACAGGTATCATGAAAATAACTTCAGGATTCCATAAAGGACATGTTGCTGTTTAAAAAACTGCCTTAAACTCATTTTACACAATTTTACCCCTACAGGGTGACGCACTTGCCCTTAATGTGGAGTGAGTGTGACAATATAATATCAGTGAAAGCGTAATAGCAGTTACTAGACATACAAAAGGCAAACCTACAGTAGTGCTATCATTTCAAGGGAATCCATTCGCTTCCATTGTAGATTAGAGTGCATTGTTCTGCACATTCTTCATGCAAAAATTGCACACAAAAGTTGTTAAATACGTCTTTTTTTTTTTTGTCTTAGGTAGTAGTTTTTAATAAAACATTACCCAAAAATTCAAGTTTCAAGTTTCAAAGATTTTATTAGGCCATAGGCCAATATAATGCATTACAATACAATATTACATGAGTACAATCCACTGCCAAGACATAAACCGTGTTCCTCATGCACGCTGTTGCCACTCATCTACCACTTTCTCATCTAGCTGACTGACACCCAGACACACACGAACATGACATTACTGCTATAATCACTCACTCTCTCAAACTACACTCTCTGCTTGTCACGCCTCTCTCCCCCCCTCCCAAATTCCTTTCCAGAGAATGCCCATTTTGGCTCAAATATCCGAGTTATATTTCTTCAATATTCCGAAACATAAATTACTCAGTCTGCATATGTCTTCACCCCATTCACTTTTAAAGTATATGTGAAATGTCTAGAAGCGGTATTTTGAGGTAATGTTTTTAATCACCAAATAGAAAAAAGAAAAAAAAACATTAGTTAGCACTGTGTGGCTGTGGGCAATTTTGCATGCCAAATGGAGTGAATTAGAAAAGGTAGAGTGCATCAGAGAGGGAGAGAGAGGTGCGCTATAGAGAGGGAGAGAGAGAGGTGCACTATAATCTACAATGAAAGAGCAGCAGACAGCAGATGCCCATAAGAAGAGCAAGAGAGTCCAGGAGAAAAAGGGCGCCACTATTATCACTTTCCTCCACTGTCTAGGCTGTGTGTTCCTCCTCACCTTAAAGCCGTCCTTGCGAATGGCAAACATCACTTCCACCATGTACTGAACCCGGAGATCCAGCTGACCTTCATGCAGGATGTTGCGAAGACGTTCAAATATGGCTGTACAGAAGGGAGACAGGAAGATAAATTACATACAAGAATTATTAATCACCTTTGCTTCCTCTCCTCAAGCTTCCACTGAATCTCAATCTCTTTCACAAACCTCACAAACCTCCACTGTTTCAAAATCAAATGTTAGACAAAAGATGCCATCCATACAGGTACAGCAGAATCTGACAAGCTTCAATTCCCCGCAGACTCACTGCAAAGCTCCGGTGCCAAGTTCCCTGTTTCTGTATTAAATTGACCTCATAATGTGAAAAGATGGCATGACTGTAACTGCAATTCATTTCATCCCACTGGGTTACAGTGACTGGCTCATGTGGAGCAGTAATTACTTCATGATGGCGGCCAGACAAACATGCACATATTCCATTCAACACAGACACTCTTGCCAATGCTCATAACTACAACAATCAGATCAAATCTGCACACATTATTGCAGTGCAAAGTATGCATGTAGAACCTACAGTTGATTCCTCGTGGTGACACCTCTGTCAGTTTCTGTCCACATTCTTTGAGAAAGCCAATGGCAACTTCCACAGAATCATCTGTAGGTGTCTCCAGTAGCAGAGTCAGGATTTCCAGGGCAAGAACTTCATGAGCCTGGGGAGGTCAAGGACAGGTTGGGGTCACAGTAATACAAGAAACTAAAGACTGTAAAGTCTAAGGTTTGTGTGTTTAATTTATGGGTCAGGCGGTTTATGTTGTGGGGTTCTTGGGAAAGACACTTCATTTTCCCACTCAACTCAGGTGTAAAAGAGTACCTGACTTTGGGGGGGGGAGACCAGCAATGACTTCATCACGCGTTTCACTGGTCATATTATACAAGTCATTGCCAAATAAGGACAGTGAAAATCTATCACAGTACCACATTCTTGGGCATTATACAGTGTTTCTGTACCTCCCCAGAACTCCTTATCTACTTGACATTGTATATGTCTCAAATAAGCAAAGTTGTAGAACAGGTCACAGACTAGCTAGTAATGAAATACTATTAATACCGCACAATGCCCTGCAGAGTTATTGCCCTTGTTCAACATACTAAACTACATGATCGGATGAATTCCACAGCAATAAGTCTTATTAGCTACTGAATTCAATACTTTACGAAGAAGCAAAGTTATAGAACAGAGCACAAACTGCCCAGAAGCAGAGTTTGAGACCATTTGTCATGCGTTTTAAAGAGTTACTGCCCTTGTCTAAAAGGTAAATTATTTGGAAAAAAACGTTTTTTCTCATAACCGTATTGGATTTCTCCACCAAAACTCGTATCATACATTACCTTTACATTAAGTATTATTAAATCTTATGCATTCGCATTTTTAAAACATAAAACTGATGTAAAAACTTAACTAAGTGTACTAAAAATGGACAGGAAACTAGAATTTTTCGCCACAATTGCTTAAACTTGGGTAACTGTCAATGTAAAACATGAAATACTAGGTCATGTAGAAACATTTTCGTTCTTTTTCACGACTTTTCAATCAAATCCAACGTATCCCAGCTGAGTTTACGACTCTTAAAATTTGTGCGACTTTTGATATTAAATCTGTCACACGAGTTAAATAAAACTAAGAGCATTAAAAATATCTATATTAAAAAAAAGCAGCAGTAAAATTTGTCACACAATATTCTCACTCCTTTCCCTAAGCGTGAATGTATTATATTCGTTTGCATTGGGCATTTTAACAGTACAGTGGAATTCTAAATGGTATACCCTCATTTGTGATAGATTTCAGGAGAAAACAGCGTATTTACACATTCAAATGCAAATTTCTTCCACAACATGTCAGTCAAGAGGCAATATCTGTACCCTGTACAAAAGTTGAACCATTTTTCAATACAAAAGCTTCGTCATTTTGTGTAACTATGTGGTTGATATTTTTGTATGATGAGTGACTGTTTTTCCCCTATTTGGCAATGACTCATATGTATTTACATTATATGATTTGTATAAAAAAAGTTCTCCAAACCGCACAAAGAAATGGGAAAAATAAATTAAAAGTAAAGGGAAGTTAATACTTTCTTGCACATTTTTGAAAGCATAAGTTTTCTTCATATCATAGGGCCTCTAAGAGCAATGATGGCACACAGCTTTAACTTTTTATCCAAATGTGGACATGTAAAAACTACATGAAATTTTGAACCAGATGCAGATGAAAGAGTTATTGTTGTCACAGAGGTGATGAGATATTAGTAGAGAAAGAAATGTATCCACAATTTGGCAGCATCATTTCCATCCTCCTATATATAATAGCTCTGTGACACACAACAGTTCTCTCTCAAGGCAATGGTAAATGCTCTCAGAAACCCTTAGAACCCTTAACACAATCACAATTATATCCATCAATCAACTCATCCTACTTCTGTCTCCCATCTTGGTGGTTGTTATTTTATGGTTGGGAGGGGATGGAAGTATGAATGACTGGTTTCACAGGATGTAACACATAGCAAGAGATCAACATCATTTGAGGACAGTGAATGAAGAGTCAAAAGTTCTCATCTCAGGCAAACTATTTTTACAAAAATCATCAAATGAATTAGAGTCTATATCTGCTCATGGCAGCAGCATCCAGAAAACCTATCTTATGTCAAGTACAATCTCAGTCTATTCAAGTCTCTAGCAAACTATGTCACCAATGGCACTACACTGTTATGAGGTTACATTCATTAGAATAATGAAGGGAGGTTACCCACAGTGGTCTTAGTTTGATCCATAGAGTTACCTGACCAGGTGCACTAGTATTCATGGTCAGCATAGCTGATTCCCACTGGTACATAAAATGTTAAAGCTGATGAAATCTACATTACCACTAAAAACTATCGTTAAAATTCACCACGATGCCCTATTAATTTATACTACTAAATGAGAAGAGAAATCAATGTCTCTGTTTGATGGAGTGATTCCAGCCTGGCTAAAGACCAAGGCAATCAGTACAAGAGGACTCTTGGCACTGGAGCTGGAGTCAATCCATCAAACAAAAACAGTGATAAATCACATCTATTTTATAATCCAGAAATTAACCAGCTATATTCCTCTTTTTTATACACATTTTTATAGAAGCTCAGAGTACTTCTCCCCAACTCTCACCTTCTCTTGAATTAACAATTCCTGACAACATACCAGACAAAACCAGGTCAACGTGCCAGACAGAATCTAGGTAATAGCCTAACTCCACCAAAATGTGAGTGTAGGGCAAAAGGTAGGGCAAGGTACTGATAAAACAATCTCTGGCTTGGTTTTACTTCTATCCACATTTTTGTTCATAAAGAGGCAAAAGGAAATGATTCTTCTAACCACGGGGAAAGATTAATTCCAAAATGACTCAAATAACCAAGTGGTAAAACTACACCAGCAGATTCATCTCACCAGGTAGAAGGACATATATAAAGCTCCTTCTCTTTATTTACAATAAATAAAACAAAGAGTTGGGTTTCATACAGAAAGACAGCTAGAATCAGTGTCATCTGATTTCCTTCAGTTTCAAATCATTAAAAATGTCAACAGGGACAAGGCTGAACACACTGTCAGTGTTACAGTGGACATAGTCATCGTATACACCGGGATCTTCGTTACTGATCCAGATACCAGAGAGTGCGCAAAATGTTCAGTGGAAGAAGTTCTTACAAATCCCATGGTGGTGCATTCAGCACCCCATCCCAGCCCATGGACAGTGAAATGTGGCAAATACACTGAATACAACGTAATTATACACATGAACTTATTTATTGAATCAGACTAAACTAGCCAAATAAGTTGCAATCCCTTTATGATATTTCACTATGCCCATTATGAAATAGCCCTTGTGACAACTCAAAAAACACAACACCCTTATCTCAATTAATTCCCAGGTCCTAACCAGCCTGATATCCCAGATTAAACCATAGTCTTTCCACACACCAACTATACACAGAGACAATCCACTCCCTTATTTGCCACTGAGAGGAAGGACAAAGGATTGTAAACCAGTTGTATCATGTCATTAAGTATCCGTTGCACTGAGAGGTTTTGCTTGCCTGGCAAAGAGGAAGGTGAAACCGTGCATTCGTTTTCTTATCACTGATAAAGACTGATAAAATGATCTAGCAACTCCTCAGAACCAAACAGTAAGTCTGGTTGAGTGCACTAGACTGAAATCAAAGTTGAGGCTAGGAAAAGCCACAGAAGTCCAGCTGTTCTAAGCAAGCACAAGAAGGAAACAAAAACTTGCAGGTTTTGGTCAAACACCTTCTCACATAAGCTCATCAAGCACCCTGTGACACAAGCTCATCATTTGGCACAATCACACCACCTGCTCATCACAATCATTTTGTTGATTCAAGAACCATCCACTTTTCCTCTAAACAACACTTCAAGCATCAACCCACTTGGTAATGAAAACAGAAATCAAAGAGTTTCAAACACACAGCAGCTGATAACAGGAATTTTGAAACAAATAAACAAACAAATAAACAAACAAACAAACAGCTAGTGACAGCAATGTGCACTTGTTGTCTCCACCTTACCTGATGGGATCAGAGACCAGCACCTGAATTCATATGGCAGAAACAGGTGACTCTGACTTCTTTAAATGAATCTTAGTAACAACATACACCTTCCAACTTGTATAAGAAAATGACATCCCTTTTAGTTCTTGCGTGTTCCTGTTCAACACAATGAGCTGTGGTCTTATCCAAGAGAACTGAGAGAAACACATTGGTGTTTCTTGTGAAAGCAGCTGGCATGATGTTGATAATCCACTGTAGACTGAAAGACGGGATTCACGGCTAACGTGAGCAGCGCCTGAAGCCAAAGCTATCCTGCTAAGTGAGCGATACATGGAAGCAGCACTAAACTGTCATAGTGGATAGTGGATAGCTGCTCAACTGATGGACACAATCCAACAAGTGATTATAAACCAGTCCCACTGAGGTCTAGCTTTGGCACAGTGGCCTCATGATGTGCTTGAAAGTGTGCTGCAGGCAAATATGATGACACTGCGGCCTCATGATGTGCTTGAAAGTGTGCTGCAGGGAAGTAAGATGCCACAACGGCCTCATGATGTGCTTCAGTGTGCTGCAGGCAAATAAGATACCACTGTTGAATGTAGTCCATGATGCGGTGAATCAGGATGGGAGAAATAAGAGAATGTTAGAGTGCAGAGCTGCCATTCAATCTCACCCCACTTGCAGGTTGTCTGTAGGAGTACTGCTTCATGTTGTGGTGGCCACAATTGCCTGGATCAAATCCTAGCAATGTAATCCTGTGTTTGGCAAGGAAAAGCAACATCAAGCCTGTAGGTCAGAAAAGATGACCTGTGTCTCACCTAAGCATCCATGTAAAACAAACATATCTGCCCAAGTGACTCTGCTGGCCTCATTCAGTGACCAGCCATTGGGTTGAACTGTGGTCATGCAAAAACCAACTCTCTAAGCGATCAGCACGTAAATGTCCTTTCTTCACCTTAACCAGCTGTAGGACTGATTCCCACTCTGCTTCAATGAGCAGCCATTTAACTGACCCATGCTCCTCTTCACTGACCAGCTGTTTAACTGATCCATGTATCTCTCCACTCATCTGCAATTTGACTGATCTCCATTCCACTCCAGGGACCAGCCAGTTGACTATCTCCACTCCGCTCCAGCGACCAGCCAGTTGATTGATCTCAGCTCCGCTCCAGCGACCAGCCAGTTGACTGATCTCCGCTCCAGCGACCAGCCAGTTGACTGATCTCCGCTCCGCTCTGCTACAGCGACCAGCCAGTTGACTGATCTCCGCTCTGCTTCAGCGACCAGCCAGTTGACTGATCTCCGCTCCGCTCCAGCGACCAGCCAGTTGACTGATCTCCGCTCCGCTCCAGCAACCAGCCAGTTGACTGATCTCCGCTCCGCTCCAGCGACCAGCCAGTTGACTGATCTCCGCTCCGCTCCAGCGACCAGCCAGTTGACTGATCTCCCCTCCGCTCCAGCGGCCAGCCAGTTGACTGATCTCCGCTCCAGCGACCAGCCAGTTGACTGATCTTCGCTCCAGCGACCAGCCAGTTGACTGATCTCCGCTCCGCTCCGGCGACCAGCCATTTGACTGATCTCCGCTCCGCTCCGGCGACCAGCTAGTTGACTGATCTCCCCTCCGCTCCAGGGACCAGCCAGTTGACTGATCTCCACTCCACTCAAGGGACCAGCCAGTTGACTGATCTCCACTCCGCTCCATTGACCAGCCAGTTGACTGATCTCCATTCCACTCCAGGGACCAGCCAGTTGACTGATCTCCACTCCGCTCCATTGACCAGCCAGTTAACTGATCTCCACTCCGCTCCAGCGACCAGTCAGTTGACTCATTCCCACTTCGCTCCAGTGACCAGTCAGTTGACTGATCTCCATTCAGCTCCAGTGACCAGCCAGTTGACTGATCTCCACTCCCTTCCAGTGACCCGGAAGTTGACTGATCTCCATTCCGCTCTAGTGACCAGCCTCTTGACTGATTTCGACTCCGCTCCAGTGGCCAGCCAATTGACTTATCTCCACTCCACTCCAATGACCAGCTAGTTGACTGATCTGGGCTCCCCTCCAATGACCAGTCAATTGCCTGGTTGTTCCAGTCCAGTGACCAGCATATGATCACTGATTGCAACCAGACAGCTTGCTTGGGATCCGTAACTGTTCCTCCGAGGGAAAAAGGGGTAACACAAATGAGGATGCCTTCAGGGGACATAACTCACCACTTGCTGGTTGACCAGATGGGCGATAAACCTGGTTGAGGAGAGACACAGTGCCTTGTCATTCCTCCTGTAGCCACGCCGAAACATCAGGATCAGACGTCTCAGAATCAGCTCACCATTTTGGGGAAACTGACAGAGAGAAAGTATACCATGAGTTGTAGGAAAGCATATGAATACAGATTTAGTTATTATTGGAAACTGATTGATTTCCTGGCACGTCTAACATGCATAAGGTTTAACTCTTGGTTACAGGGATGCCACCTACTTTTCAAGAAATTGTTGCAACTTCTTGCAGCTTTACAGGAATTTGTGTGAACTTCGTCTCTTAGTCACAAACCTCTATTTTTAAAGAGTCAATTTATATAAGATCTCTAAATAAAGCTATGTTTTGCTCTATAAAGAAACAGATTTACCTCTTTTGGGATGGGGGGGNGGGGGGGGGGGAGACGATGGGTCTTGAAATGAGGTTTTGGGGTGTAATCATCGAGGTCAGGGTTTTGCTATTTTTAGTTACTTTGACATGTCTAGAATCCAGACAAAGTGTTGTTGACTGCAGAAAATTCCATGTTTTGCCTAAAAAATGCATCTGAAGATGGTGACTGAAGCTTTGTTTTTGTCAATTTGAAGTATCCCTGTTGAAATCACATAACTTTGAGCTTGATTTTCAGCTATAAGCCATAAAAATCGACCTATCGTGTTGCATATGAAACGAAAGGAAATTTTCTCCTCTACTAATCTATGAATGAGAATTGACCAATGAACATGTATGCCATACAAAGTTATGTTGAATTGAAGCATAAATTATGTTTAGCACCAGTCCTCCTGCTATATATAGCGAGGTCAAGACCTACTTTTAGCTCAGCTCAGGCCAACAGGGCGTTTCTTTGATTCGCTCATCGTATTTCATGTGTGCTAACCTCGACAGACCCAGTTTTTTGATCGGTTCGGGCTATTTGTAAAAGACTCGTATTGTGGTTTACAATAACAACAGCACGTGAACTCCCCAATTTGTGTACATGTATGAAAGTGTCTCTTCTAAGAACTCAAAATATTAGCCTCCTTCATTATTTATAGAGGAATTTTTCTAAACTTTTGTATATAAGTTGCTCATATGTGTTCAAAAACTTGTTCAAACACATATTTGGACTTTCATTGTTATTTTATCAGATTTCACATTTGAAACTTTTGATGGCCGATATCTCAAAACTATATTTTTTATTACAAATTTCCTATCTCCTTCGTAATTTCTGGACCAATCCATGTAATTTTCTGTATACAACAACTCCAAATGTATACGTAAAAAGTAATAGATATTTGGGATTTTTTTTTTTATATTTTCTGAAATTCATAATGTTTTCATCAAAAAATTGTGAAAATTAGTTATTTAGTGGAACCCCTTATTTGAAGCTGTGTAAAATAAAATTTTATCAGGATATCCAAAAAAGCTCTCTATTAGTGTTCAGAGAATATCTGTGGACATGGTTGTGTAAAATTTCAAATGGATAGCTTTTCAATTGACAGAAGAGATATCTATTGAAAATAACATATTTTCATGTAAATATTCAAGATGGCAGCCGTTTCCATAACCACCAGTATATTAACATGATATTTTTTCACTGTTTTATACTAATTTGAACATGCTGAATTAAAAAATAATAGTTAAATTTTTTTAAAATGTGACAATTGGAAAATCGCCCCCAGGACCCCTCCCCTTTAAACAATTAAGAAGTATACATTTTCCACATAAGTATGTAGCACAGAAAAAATTGAGTAGACCTGCCAACTCCTAAAAATCATGGGCCAGGCAGCAGATGAGTCTGTACAAGTTTAATTCAACACCCTGTCTGACTCTTCTTAATAATAATAGTCATTCAAACCTGTCTTCCTCCATGTCCAAGATGGATTGTTTCATATAAAGACTAGGAAAATCTGCTTCAGAATCTTGTATTTCTCCCAAGATTTGGCAGAATTGGGGTTAGAGAAGACAAATAACTTTGGGAAATCTCTAGACACTGCTAGGGTGCCCACTGAGGATATTGTAGCTTAGGCTCAGATGTCTTGCTTTCAATCATGGTTCAAACTGTTACGGCACATCTATGTAGACCCAGGTGTTCTGAAATCAACTAGCCTAACCCATATACCACCTGCAGAAGACAAGAAGCATGGCTTAACTGGATAATCAGCCAGTTCCTAGTGCTGTCTAAGCTAAATTTATGGCTGAACAAGAAAATAAATACTGGAAAATAATTTCTGTCTCCTCTGTAGATTCCATTCTCCAAATGAGTCTTCGAACTCAACTCAAATCAACGGCTTTTGAAACAGTATGGAACTTGCAAAATAAACTGAAAGTTACTTTTCATCAATTCTAATCTAGCTCAATACCATGCCAATTCTGAATTTGTTTTGAATGCCAGAAATAGTGTGTCACCATGTACGTAAGAAAGAAGTATAGTTACATCTGTTTATTACAGTATGTTTTTCTGCTGCATAAGCTTGTGGATGTTTCCAATAAGTATCAAGGTGCACTGCTTGGCTAGCAAGAGTCCAGCATTATTTGGGAATGTGTTCAAATGATTTCCTGTGACATGTTTTGAAAGAATGGACTTTGACAGACTTGTGAAAAATTGGGCTCTTCCTGTTCCAATGGACATGAGAGTGTGGTCTGACCTTTGTGTTGATGATGGCCACCAGGGCAGCGTAGACATGGGTGAAGGTTGGAGAGGCTGCCTGAGCCTGGATGACTGACCGCGCCAACAGACCCCTGAAATATGGCAAGGAAGAGTTTGTTGTTCTAACTGCTCTTTCAAATCATTCATACACTATGGCAACCTGAATGATGTATACACTCGATACTAACAAGATAAGAGATAAGCAAGGACATGGGGAGAGTTTAAACAAAGACAGAGCTAAGACGAGATGCACTGAGTGACATACAGCAAACACAATAGGAGAATGGGGGAAGAGAAGATGACAAAAGTCACACATCAAACAGACACACTAATGACCAGGGCATGGAGGGGCAAAGACAATTAAAAGTGACAAAGACAGACCAGTGAAAACAAGACACACAACTACAAACAATATACTGTATGTTGAGAGAGCGGCATATAAACACAAAGAGGGATACGGAACTTAAGAAAAAGCCAGAGGTGTTACTTATGAATGGATCTGCAGAGATGCCTATCCTTAGAGTTGCCAGTGAGGGAATTTTACCTCTAAACTGAAGGAATTTCTGGACCCATCAGGGAATTTTCACGCACACTACATGTAACTAGTAGACAAACATTGTATTGCACACCTTCCAGTTCCACTTTTTATCATTAAAATGGGTTTACACTCAGATACCTGAAGAATAATAGAATGACAAATGCTTATCTTTTCCATATTAAGGCATTAAAAATGAGTGTTGAAGAAAATTATAACTGTTTATCTAGGCTTGCTGTCTTAAATCAGCGCTCCATCACCATCTGAGCATTAGCTACTCAACTGACTGCCATGTACTGATATTATTTTACACTTCTTAATGCTGCACTGTTTATCAAATAGTTCATTTCACAGATCTTGAAAACAGGAACTACGCTAGCTTCTCATGTCAGATACAACTTTGCATCATTTGCTAAACTTACCACAATGTAAAGTTTCCTCCTATTATCTGGACTTTCTACACTTCGATCACTGACACTTTTCAATTGCAGGAAGATTTGTTTTATAAAATCAGGCTACCATCAAAGCTCTCTGGCTCAGAAAAACATTATTTCAAATTTATCATCTTGTTGTTAGGCTAACCCTCTGAACATCTTGTAACTTTCAAACAATCCAAAATGACTTCCCTTTAGTAACAAAGACCAGGCTACCTTTGTTTGGTCTTCTCTGATCCCATTTTGAGTATAAATGGGGCTGTTGCATGAAGATCGTATGTAACAGAAAGTTAATATGTGTCAACCGAAGTTGTTATCTCAAGGTGAACCAAGATGACTGTAACTAGTGCAGAAGTGATAGAATTCAATGCACTGACTTGCAGGTGATATTTGCTTTACTAATATCACTGCCTCATTCATTAGCATAATAATATACAGTAGATCATCATTGATTATAATTATTGCTACATCCTCCTCCAACACAAGTAGAGTTCTTTGGAGTTCACATAGAACAGGAAGCTGATTGATTTGTACCAACAGCAAATTTGAAACCACAAATGAATGTCGCCTTTGTGTGAACTTCTGATCATGGTTGCCAAATTTGTTTTTGACTAGAGCCAAATTGCATCAAATAAAGAGCCAGAAAAGAGCCAAACTATGTGTGGAAAGTTTGAGAGACATGCATGTACTTTTTGTATAAGAACGTAGTCAATTTTGACCTGAAATCTGTTGGGGCCGAAAAGGAGCCAAAGAGCAAGTCAGTTATTAGGGAGCCAAAGAGCTAAAATTCCAAAAGAGTCAAGGCAAGTCTGGCAAACCCTATTGATTCCAAATTGGACATTGTCTACTAACTAATATCTAAACTCCACCCATAAAGCATCTAGATTCCACTCAATGGCTGTCTGAGACTAGAGAGATAATCATGAAGGAACCAAAAACGCACCCCTGATTTCTGAAGTGGCCCAGTGCTTTGAAAGGTGCATAAAGCACAGTTTGCTAATCTTATTGGTTGACAATGTAGTTTGCTATTTGGTGGGCCATTTGCTGAAATTTTCAGAGGGGATGGGGATGTGGGAAAACTGCCGGTCTGCAGAAAACTTCCGCAAAATACGAGACGGTTGGCATCTCTGGATCTGACCCAGTTCTATATTTGGAAACATTCACTGGTTACAGCTAGAGATGTTACTTATGAAAAGATCTGACTTACCCTCGTATTTTCACACATTTTACTTATCAATGAATCTGATTTCTGTTTCTTTGCTAACACAAAAGGAAAATTAGAATAGACCTAGACAAGAAAAGCAAGTCTTACCGTCCTCTGACAATATTTTCTTGAAACAACTCCTTAATGATATTGATGATGTTAGAAACGTTGACTTTGTTGATGAGGCCATTGATGCTCTTTTTGAGGGCTTCCCACGACATCCTCTGGTAGGCAGCACTGGATAAACATGAATGACTTATTCAACTGGCAACTTTCTACATATAATATGGTAGCATTTTTCAATCCTAATAACATTCTGTGATTTAAGTAGCTAGTGTGTTTTTAGGAAAATAACTATCTTGTAAAATAAATTTCAGAGTGATCCGTTGGCATAGGCTGATTCTCTCATGCTGCCAATGCATATTATTATTCCTTTGGGTATTTTTAAAAAAAAAATGTGATGCAATCCATAATTTGGCAGTTGCAGGGGGAGGAGGGGCCTGTAAAAATTCTAATGGATAAAAGCAGCTCTTGCCATAGTGTTCAGGAATATTAAGAAATACAAACCCATGATAAAGCAAGGGAGATATCAATCAAAACTAACTGTTCTATACAACAGCATCTGTCCCATTCCCCTGATGGATACCGGTTATCACACACTGTTCTCTAAAATATCAGCAGGATGTGCTGCCATCCTTACTTGAGATGGGACTGCCACAACCAGAAAGATCATTTCTTTTAAGAACATTCCCAGTAACACATACATAAACAGAATAAATAGAACACTTTGGCCCTTCACTATGGTCTGGAGTAAAAAAGTAAGGTTTCATGAAATGGCTCTTACTATTGTACAGTTACTTTCATCTGCCCATGATTAAACATCAACTGCATCCTAACTCTCTTATTAATCTCTTTAATTTTCTCCATGCCACTTAAGAATGTTACCCACATTACAAATCCTTAATATCACAACGGTACAGCTTTAGGAAGACCGATTCCGACGCAATTTTTGTTTGTTCTTTAATAAAAGTAGGTTACACAAAATGTACGAGAACAGTTGTTAAACTTTAATGACTTTGTATCAAAATTAAATTTTTCTGTCTTATCTACTGAGGGGTCATCTTTAAGGTATTTACTGTCAACTTAACCAACAACTTCTGATACCAATTAGTGCTTGCAAGTAAAACTCACTCCTTTAACTGCATAATGTGTCGATGGTTTAAGCCTAGTCAGATCGTGGAAACAGTACATGTGAGTGAATACACTAAAACCATTAACCACAAAAGAAATGAGGATCTTACAATTGACTTATCCCCTTTCAAGCCTAGTCAATGTCAAAGATTACATTTATTTTATGTTTGTTGTAAGACTGGCTAACGGACTTTATTTAGGAAAAACTGATCACTTATTCCGAAAAAAAATGAAATTATTGGGATAAAAAGCTTGGAGGGTGGGCAGTGAATGAAAGGAAAAGGCCCCCTTGCCCTTACTTTTAATGCGACGTACAGACTGTGTCAATATTACTCATAACTAAACACCTCACTGATCATGTTGATCATGCTTTGTTGACAACAGAGTTTTAAAAAATCTGTATTAATTAACTTGCCAAAAAATACTTTAACTATTTTTTCGCCATAATATTTTCCCACTGCATTACTGATTATCTTTTATGTAGGATAGATGTAATGACTTAGAATTTTTACAAAAATATTTTTATTATGTCTCTAGCATCTGAAAGTCACATTCAAGCTTCCAGGTAATTCTGTAAGATAGGTGCAATATCACGGCTGCTGAAAGAGGGGCAGACCTGAGCAAACACACGGTAACATTAGCCAGTTTTTTTTTGAAACTTGTTGCAGATAAGGGAAGATGTGAAGTTGTGACCTACCTGGTCTTGTCAGTGATCTGGGCTTGCATCATCCTCAGTTTGGCAGGTGGGATGTAGGCACCACCAGTTCTTGTTGTGATGTCAAAGGCCTCCACTGGTTTCTTACCTGATGCTTCCTGCTCCTTGCCTGCTGCCTTGTGCTCATCTCTCTTGGCCGACTTGGAACTGCAAATAGGTAGAAATTTTTCATATTTACCACCTGATTGTATCCACCTGATCACTTGCTCAGTGGTGAAAACAACAGACAGGGAAATCTTCAGCATGACACATCTACAGACACAGCACTCAGTCTCCAACAAATGATGTCATTCTACTGGTTCTACTGGACTTCCAGTGTCTGTAAGTGGTTGTTTGACCACAAGTGGCTATAAAAGGATCTCCTCTCTGTCTGTGCCGGGAGAGAGGAGTTTAGTTCTTTCACTGTAGTCTCTTGTACATTTTCATTTCTTGTATTTCTGCAGCTTCACCAGCCTACACAGTTTGACTCCTTTCCCTGAAGCATTTCTGCTGTTCAGTAACAAACCTGTGTCCAAGTGGCTCAGTGTGTATAACCTGGAGACATTTCTGACAAACAGTTTGGGATATCCCAAAGTTGGAAGTGTCTCAGTATCTCGTATCTTTGACAGAGCTAAGAATACACAGAGTCTTATCTGCTAAGTACATGTAGTTCACTGGACTTTAGTTTCATCTGACAGTTACTGACTCACATTCCTGATTCATGTCACATGGGTATATTATAACTGAGCAGTTTCTAGTTCACACGGCTGTATGAAGCATTCAGGCATGTTTCCACAGCACTATACTACAGTGAACCTCGCATCTAATGAGGTCCCCATGACTGACCTTCAGTCCTAGTTGAAGTAAAGGTCTCGTTGAATGCAAGGTCTCTGCAAGTCATGCGAAAACTAGTCTGGTGAGAACCTTTAGCTAAAAGGGTACTTAACTTTGCACTTTGAAAACTATTGCTGGCTGCTTCCCTTGACCCTAGATACCATTGGCATGACAACATCACGAGCTGATGCATACGTACCGATTCATTTTTTAAAAAATATTTTCCTCTTTTTTATGTAGACAAAGCAGTGTAAATGTTAAGAAACAAATGGTTTCAATCACCATCTCCGAGTCTGTGATTAAAATTGCACTTAGCGTAATGATTGATCCAAACAAAAGGCTTGACCAATTATCAACTGAGCATATTATTCCATCGTTCCATTGTCCATTCCCCTCCCTTCCTCTCGCCCTTACATTGCAGAGACTTCAAAGGCTTTAATTACTCTTTCGCTGTTCGCCCAGGTGGTCCTGTCTCTTTCCTCCATCCCCTCCCTCACTCTTCCACTTTTTCGCACACGCAACTATTACTGGTAACCTTTTTTGTTGACTCAGTCTTGTACTTGTAGACTGTGGTTAGCAATTATTACGTAAAACTTCGGGAGTTGCTCGCTGCTGACAGTTTTATTGCAGGTGAATAGGATGTGCGACAGCCTATCTTCAGGTTAATGACCTTGTTACAGCCAAGGTTGCTAGAATATTTTGTATTCGTTGGATCAGAGGTACATTTACTATTACAAATAAGGAAAAAAAAATAGGGATTTTCATCTTTCTCATTGAATGCCAGGTCTTGTTGGATCCAAACTCGTATTTGAGGTTCACTCTATGTGTTTATTCAGATTCCCCCTTTCAGACCAGACCTTCTATTATATTACTCACACTGTAACTGTCAGGCAAACTTTGGCTTTGCTTAGCCATAAATATCAATTTATATTTAAAGCCACAACTCACCTTGGTGTAATCTCCTTGTCAGCTTTTTCACCTGGTTTCTTCTTTCTCTCATCTTCCCTGTCCCTCTTCCTGTCCTCACGATCATCTCGGGGCCTGATCTTTCTATCTCTGTCTCTTCTCTCTCTCCTTCTGTCATCTTCTTCATCTTTTTTCCTCACCCTGTCCCGGCTGACAGAGCCATCATGTTTGTCTTTAGCCTCTGATACTGGCTTGACTACTGACACCGAGCTCCCCATTTTCTGTCTGTTCTCGACCCGACTTCTAACTCCACCTCTGTCTTTGGTTCTCTTGTCCTCGGCCCACTCATCCTCACTTTCACTCTCCAACACTGGCCGTGGCCTCTTGCTGTTATCTTCACTCTCATCAACTTCCTTATCACTGTAATCTGTAACACTCCTCTTCTTGTCTCCACCAAAACTCACATCCCTCTCCTTGTCCACAGCTACACTTCTCTTGTCTGTCTTGCCCAGTTTTCCAGCTTTGTCAGTATTCCCTGAAGTCAAACTTTTTGGGGGCTCTCTCACTGGCTCTGTAGGTGTGTGAGGAGAGGCAGGTGGGGAGTGCGGGGAAGGTGGAGTCGCAGGAGGGGGAAGCTCTTTTTGCTGGTCACTTGCAGTGTTCCCATCTTCACTGCTTATATCAGAGATATCATCACTGAAATGGAATTAAATACAGAAAGTTTAGCAAATCTGACTCAAAGGGCAGAAGGTAAACAGTAGAATATTGTCCTTCACTTGCTATATTTTCATCTAAAATGTCTAGGAATCACTGATAGTGATACGGCAAACAAAAAAAAAAACCCAACCTGCCTTTCCCGAACTACAAAAATGGGAAATAAATTCCTGTAATGGAAAATGCACATTTCAGTGAATAAATATTATATAGATATAGATATAAATCCTGGTGCATACAGACTATGGCTTACAGCCTTATAAAATCAGACTTTTGTCGCTAGACTAGGAACTCATCTAGTAGGCTATGAAAATCATAGGTAATCCAGTGCCAAATTTGTTTGCTGAGCAATATAAGTATAACTCTCGTGACACTAGGCACCTGTGGTCCAGGTAACACCCTAGCTGTGTGACCCAGTGTCCGCCATATTGTCACTTCAGTTAAAAAGTCTGTCCCTCCCCTTACTAAGGCAGCATACGAGGTAAAAGCTAGTTTTTCCCAGGTCACTATCAACATGCAAATAAATGGTAAATGGTTAGTACATGTCAATAAATTTATTTTTTTGAGGCAGATATGGAGTACACAACTGACCTTCAGTTGAAAATTTCTCAGAATCTTTTCAATGGCATGGGATGATCCTACCAATAAGTTGATGAAGTTAAAGGAAATTTATACACTTCATTATGACTGGCAGCAAGACATATTATCCATCTACAGTAGAACTCACTTAATACAACCGTGCTTTATCCAAAATCTCTGTAAACATGATAGAAAAGAAAATTCCACTCTAAAGGCCTTTGTCATGCATGCTAACATTTGTGTGGAGACGCAGATACTGGTTTTGAAATACACATCCATAAAGTCAATTTTGGGCTATTCCATGGAAACTGACTTTTGTTTGTATTATTTTACTCTATGACTCTCTTCTTCTGTGTGAATTTTATTGCCAACTACGAAGTGAAATGATTTCATTTTTTTAATTATTTAAAGCACCCCTCTTTAGTACTAAGCCATGCTGACCTAAAAAAACCGGAGCGCCAGTTTGAAGATATGGCCGGTCTTTAGGAGTTGACTACTGCCTTTATTACTGACCAAAACACATCATGTTTGGTATCAAAATGTAGGTCAGAAATTTCCTCCTCAACACGCTGTGATTAGTGCACATAAATACAACAATCAAAAAGAAAGGGAACATCCTTTTTCTGACCATGACTTAGAAAATGAATGTGACATTAAATAATTCTGAAGTTTTACCCATTTTTTGTGCTGAAATTCATACCAATTCTATTTTTCAGTTACGAACATGTTTATTCCACTATTATTTTCCAATATTTGTCTAAATAATGCATAAATTTTGCCATTATACGCGGTCGGGACAGATCAGCATGAGACTGAACCTACAACTGGAGCACACCATTGTGGACAGTCCTTTCCCTCCAACATCTATACACGTTTTCAACCTCTTATTCCAATGTTTGAATGCCTTATTTTGTAATCTTCTTTGGGTATATGCTGGAGACACTGAAAAACTGCACTTCTCAAGGCTGACTGTCATGCAAACTGGTGGCCTGCGAGGTATTTTTTTCAGGGTTGGGAAAAGGAAAAAAATCGCAGGGAGCAAGATCTGGGGTGTAGGGAGAATAGGGCAAAGTTTGGATTTTATAGGGTTTAAGGAAGTCCCCTGTTTTGGCTGCCTTATGGGCTGGGGCTTTGTCGTGAAGGATTTTTATGCCTCTCATATTGGACTTTTGTCACCGCACCTTGTAGTGTTCAATCACTTTTGGCAAAATGTTTTGGGTGTAAAAATCACTTGTAACGGTGGTGTTGTCTTTACAAGGAATCTGGGCCACCAAGCCCTTCGAGTCCAAAAATATGGAGGATCACTATCATGTTCTGTTGTTTGCAGTGAGGCTCATAAAAAATATATATAAGTTTCATCTCCAGTGACAATTTCTTGCAGCCAATGAGGATCACAATTATCCTACATGCAGAGTAGTTCTTTGGCATATTGTATTCTGATCCTTTTGTTTTCTTCGGTCAATATATGTGAAAGCCATCTTGTAGAAATTTTCATGAGGTTTAAATCTCCTTTTAATATGGTTTTTACAGTTGACGAACTCATCCTCGTTGCAAGAGCTATTTGAGAAGCCATCATTTGATTGTCTATGTTGATAAGTTCTTTGATGCGAGCCTTTGTTTGGAGAGTGGTAACTGTAAAATGCTTAGTCCAACAAAACACTTTGACTCTAGAGGCCAGAGAGGTCAAAGAACTGCCTCGTAAAGTTTCATAAATCTGAATGGCAGACTGTCCAAGTTCTACAAAAACTTTCAGGAATGAACGAACATCACGAGAACTAAAGTGTAGTTTTGGTGGTTATCGTATTTGAACAGTGTCCTGTAGAAGTGTATTTCATATACAGATTGAGAGAAGTAACCGTAAGGCCATTAATATTTTGCAGATAATGAAAGAGAATGTTGAATTTTGATAAACACAACTTCTGTTCAAAATAACTTCTGTTCAAAATGTGCTTTCACTATGTGCTCAGTGGTGCCAATCTCATGTTTGTCTGTCCCTGCCTCCTAGAAGTAAACAGGCAAAATTTCAAAAGCGTTTTTCTCCATTTCTTATTTTTCAACCCTTCTTAATTTAAACAGCCATATTATATCTTGAGAACTGTAAGAGATATTGACTTCAAATTAAGATCTAAAATGCTCACAAAATGTTACTCTGTGAGATGATTAATTTATTTCAAAATGTAAAATTTGACCCATGTGAAGGGTTTTCCTGGAACACCTTGCATTTTACAATTGACCCAATAAATTTCTGGAAATCTTCAGTAACACATATCATCACTCACATGATGGACCAGCAATATAGAAAAATTTAACACTCAGAGAGGAAAGAATGAGCCACTGTCATAACCATTTCTCTCTTTCTCCTCTAAGGATCTGGTGCATAGACATTTGGTCAGGTGATAACAACATATGGCCATCCCCAAGCAACATGGAATGCTATAACCAGTCAAGGCCATGGAAGCCATTCCTAGAATTAATGCTGTCTGGCATTTCTTTGGTTATTTCCACTTTTACACTATTGTAAATCATTAAACCCCGTCCTTTCAATTTTGTGTTAACAAGAGTTCTACTGTAAAATCTGTCAGTAGTCAACTCTCCTAGATACAAACTGAGGGAAAGGGGAAGCAGAAACATGAGGAAAACTGCTACCAACCTTATGGCAATCAGTGGCTTCTGTGGGACTCCGTCTTCTTCATCTTCTGATATCTCTCCTTCCTCCTTCTCTTCTTCTTCCTCTTCACTGTCAACTTTCCTCCCACTTTCATGACTGTCTTCTTCATCTTTGACCTGTCTATCTCTCTCTGGCGTGTAATCCTGTTTTTCCTCCTTGTTTCCCTCCGTATCTTCAGTCAGCTGATCCTTGCCAAGCTGTTTCTCTTTCTGGCCCTGGATGCTTCCCTTACCCTCCTCATGTCCTTCATGTCGTCCTTCATCAACATCATCGCCTGAGCTATCCGACTCACTACTACTTTCTACACTTCCTCTACTCACTCTCTCCTGCTTTTGCTTTGGACTGTCTACTGATTTAGATTTTGTTCTAACCACTCGAACTCTTCTCTCCTTATCTTTATCAGAGTCACTTGCCCGACTTCTCCTGTCATGTTTCTGCTTGAACGATGTGCCAGTTTTCAGAGTTTCAGTTTCATCCGAATCATCAGTGTCCGAGTCTGAGCTGGATTCTTCCTCACTGCTGGAGGAGCTCGTGCTGGTTCTCTTTCTCTTTCTTCTCCCAGCTGTCTCTCTATCACCTGATTTTGATATGCTCTTCCTTTCTGAACTTCTTTCCTCACTGCTGTCACCAGTGTTTTTATCTCTCATCGCTGAATCCTTTCCTCTCTCCCTCTGTTTCATTGAGTCTTTGCTGTTTGATTTATTCATTCCAACTTCAGACCTGAAAATAGCTTTATCTCCCTCGTTCTTCCGGACTCTCTTAGAATAAGATTCCGTATCCACCTGTCTACTTTTGTCTTTGTCTACATCTCTCTGGCGTTTCTCTTCCACATTACCCCGATCTCTGCCTCTCTCATTATCTTTTTCTTTGGACTGAGATTTACTCCTTTTGTATTTAACTTCACTATCTCTCTCACTACATCTGTCTCTTTTCCTGTCAGCCTCTCTGTCTCTGGATAATCTGGATCTGTCATCTTCTCTCTCTCTGTTCCTACCACTACTCTGATCTCTCTCTCTTTCATTTCTTTTCTCTCTCTCTTGGTATTTCCGTTCCTCATCCATCCTTCTGGCCTTTCCAGCTCTTTCATCATCTTGACTCCTGGGGAGGTGAGCATCACATGGGGATGAACGTCCACCAGCCTGACCTGCTAAATGTCTACTGTGGCCAGACCTTGACCAGCTGTGTTTCTTTCTCTCATCTTCTTGGTGTCTGTCTCTGACTTCGCTACCAGTTTTCCTGTCCCTGGATAAAGCCTGGGCTGAGCCAGACCTGGGCTTGGAGCTGGAAGAGGATCTGGACACCTGAACCACTCTAGAGCTACTGTGACGAGCAGCATCAGAACTGGATGAGTCTGGGAATTGTTAGAGTACATAGAAGTGGATGAGTCCGGGGAATGTTAGAGAACATAGAAGTGGATGAGTCTGGGGAATGTTAGAGTACATAAAAGTGGATGAGTCTGGGGAATGTTAGAGAACATAGAAGTGGATCAGTCTGGGGAATGTTAGAGTATGAAGTGGATGAGTCTGGGGAATGTTAGAGTACACAGAAGTGGATGAGTCTGGGGAATGTTAAGAGTACACAGCAGTGGATGAGTCTGGGGAATGTTAGAGTACATAGAAGTGGATCAGTCTGGGGAATGTTAGAGTACACAGCAGTGGATGAGTCTGGGGAATGTTAGAGTACATAGAAGTGGATCAGTCTGGGGAATGTTAGAGTACATAAAAGTGGATCAGTCTGGGGAATGTTAGAGTACATAGAAGTGGATCAGTCTGGGGAATGTTAGTAGAGTACATAGAAGTGGATCAGTCTGGGGAATGTTAGAGTACAATTGAAGCATATATTCACACAGCAATTTAATCAACTATCTTCAAATAAGAAGTCGTAACTAGTTTATGTGAAATAAACAAGGTTGAATGGTAGAAATATAACTTATTTCATTTATACAATAATAGTGCCTCATGCATCACTGCCTTCATCACTTGACCACTGGAAAATCCCATAGAAATTATTGTTTCTCTATATATTAAAAATGAGATGTGAAACATTGTAGGACATTGTAAAACAATCTCCCACAGGGGTGAATAAGAGTCATGTTTCCATTTTCTGCTTTTATCAAACAAACTAGCGAGCAGGTCTTAATAGTCTTTAAAACTTGAAATTTACTTGTCTCATTTTCTGTTTTTGTTATGGCCCATCACCAGATTAACCCTCATGGCATTATGACAGTATTAATTCCACCTTCCGTTCATTATGCCTCAACGTTGCAGTAGAATAAATTCACATCATCTGGCCAAGTGGGTGGGGTGGCTGTCAAATTTGTGTAGCTATGTATCCTGGCGACTGGCCATAACAAACACTAATCAGTGTACCGGTGGAAAAATACTCCAGTAGAACCATAGGCTATACCTGTACTCATAATGTAAACATTAAATTCATACACATACTAGGAAACATTGAAATGATACTCTAGGAAATGAAAACAAATACAAATGAAAAGAAAGACAAGAGAAGACTTTCTTAAGATGACTGGAACAGAACACTATTTATGAATACTTTGTTTCTCACTATAGGGTTGCTAGCATGGGATATAACCCTTACACAACTACAGAAATTGTGAAAACAAGTGAACTTTCAAACAAGATAAATCATAACTTTGATTCCTGAGTCGGG
>JAWQUT010000862.1:116374-134467 GCA_033807755.1 Ellobium chinense
GCCAAGACTTTTTGCAGAAGCTCAATAAAATGCCATCGCATTATTGCAGGAAAACTACCACCAAACAATATCTAGAGAGACAATTTCATTCACTCCAAGATGTCTTCAGTGCCTACACAGAAACTTGCACCACTGATGGCGTGGTACCTTTATCACGACAAGTGTTTTCAAAGATATTCAATAGCAGCAATATTGGCATCTTTATGCCACGAAAGGATCAATGCGACACTTGTGTCGCCTATGAAAAAGGAAATCTAGAGGAAACAATCTGGAATGCGCATCGACAAAAGAAGTCAGAGGCACAGGAAGCAAAGGCTCAAGACAAACATTTAGCCGAAAATGACAAGGACATTTTGCTAATTTCAATGGATCTGCAAGCAGTTCTCCTGTCTCCTGCATCCAAAGCGTCCGCATTATATTACAAGACAAAACTGCAGGTGCACAATTTCACCATTTTTGAAATGACCAGCAAAGCCGTCGACTGTTACGTCTGGTACGAGAGTGAGGGCAAACTCACTGCACAAGAATTTGCTTCATGCATTTACGACTACTTAAAATCCAAGGCAGTGGGCAAGAAACGGGTCATTTTATACAGCGATGGCTGTTGCTACCAGAACAGAAATGTTCAGCTCAGCAAAACTTTAAGCTACTTTGCTCGCAAAGAAAGCATTGTTGTGGAGCAAAAGTACCTCGAAAAAGGTCATACTCAGATGGAGTGTGACTCCATTCACGCAGCAATCGAGAGGAAACTCCGTGGAGCTGAGATTCACATCCCATCCGACTACGTGAAACTTATCAAAACTGCCCGGAAGACTCTGACACCATATGAAGTTCATTACGTTTCCCATGATTTCTTCAAGGACTTCAACAAGGTATCTACCTTAGCAACAATCAGGCCAGGACGGAAAGCCGGAGATTCCAAAGTGACTGACATTAGATGCCTCAGATACGAGACAGATGGAAGGATCTTGTACAAGTTACGCCACACCGATGATTGGGAAGAACTTCCTCGCCAAAGAAATGAGAAAACGATGGATGAAATTTCCAAGCTCTACAGCCAACAACTCAAGATCACTACTGAAAAGTTTAGAGATTTGCAAGAGATGAAAACGGTTTTGCCAAGGGATGTCCATGGATTTTATGACAATTTGCCGCATTAACATACACGTTTCAAGTGCCATTTGCACAGTATTTCTCTTATTCCTGAATCCTAGATCCTCAAATTGAGCCAGTCTCCATGTCTTAAATCCTGCTAATCATTCATGCTGACACCTTGTCAAATGTCATTTTGTTAATAATTTTGGTTTCATGATCTGTTTCTGCACTAGACTAGATGAATTTTATATTTTGTTTCAGTTACAGAATTATTACTTTTGAATTGAAATTATTTCATTGATTTACTACAGCCTGTCGCTGTGGCTTTAGTTATGTTTGGATATTATTTGCACACCAGAACTTCAGTTATGGTCCTGATGTTACAGAAAGTACATCTATTGTATTTCTCAACTAGGTAAATTCTATCTTTATTGAACTTTGTCCATTTGCAGTGTTAAGAAGTTCCTAGAGAGAGTTTCTATTTGTCTGTCTTACATTTTTCTTATCTTTTTGCTTATAAATGTATTTAAAAATGCACAAAAAAAGAAACAAAAAGACAAAAAAAAAAAGAAACAAAGAAAAAAAAAAGAAAAAAAAAGAAAAAAAAATGCAGAAAAAGAAAGAAAAAAAAGTATAAAAAATAAAACAACCAAAAAAAAAGAAAGAAAAAAAAATTCACACGAACAAAAACAAACAAATAAGCTTATGTGTTTTCTCGGACCAGTGATGATTTAATGAGAAAGGCTCCTTTGTCATTCTCTGATTCTGAGGTCTGAACCCTAGTAATAATATTTACTGATACAATAATCACTCTTGCCACCTGCCACTAGTGTGCGTCGTGGGGCGTCCCGTCTCCACGCACTCGGGACCGCATCTCGCTCTGGGCTTGTTACGGCGGCGGTCGACCGAAAAATCTGCCTCGAGCAAAGCTCTTAAACCCCCCTGAGAGGTTCGCTCAGAGCAAATAAACGATAGCAAAACTCGGATCTCTTCAAAATGATAATTATGATTACATTTAATGGTAACTGCCAACAGATAACTGTTGGGCATTACTTAGTGTGTATAACTTCTGACTTTTAGTCTATTTTATTGATTACGGTTTCCACTATTCAGTTTTTTGTCTCTCCTGTAAAATTTTCTCAAACTGGGTTACGAGGTTGGCTTGGAGCACCGTCGATATATTATAGGCACTAGGGTGGAAGTGTGGTTCCGACTACTTTATTGATATAATGAACACAGTTAAATAACACCAATACCAGAACTTTCTAAATAATCAGCAGCTATTTATGAACAATGAGACAAAGTGAAGAAGAAGATGCTCCTGTTTCTTCGGACATTAGGGTTAGGAACTCACCTCAACAGACGCTCCTGTCTCGATGGGTATTATTAGGGTTATGGTGTAAGGGTAGGGTTAGGGTTAGAAACTGGGTTGTATAAGCAGGCATGAGTTCTGGTTAGGAGTTTGAGTCTCATTCGGAATTCCTTCTAAAAGGTGGAATATCGGAATAGAAATGACAGAATTCAACAATACATGCTAAGATTTTACTCCCAGCAAAGTACAGTATTTGTGGTGTTTTTTTGTTTTCCTGACATTCATGTCATCTAATGACATATTGCCAAAATATTTGGTTTTAAAGTTTACACCCTATATTTTTATTCATGTGGATGGTCCCATCATCAAGTCTAGTCTTACAATATTACAATGTATGTCTGTCACCTTTTTTTAAGCACAAAAAATTCTTTACCATCCATTGTTTATTTTTAGTCCATATTTGATTCTAAATTCAACTACCAGTTTTATTTCAGGCATCGATACCTGTTTTAAGGCTAAAAAGTAATCGATATATATCAATAAAAGTACTTGAGACCACACTTCCTCAATCGTGCTGATCGATCTAGCGATGAGTAGATTAAATTGACTAAACTGTTGTTTAAGCTTGCATTGCCGTTGACATTGCAAATTCAACGGCCATTATTTGAGTGATCCCACTTTCTTAAGAGCCACCAGAAGGCTGGATACAAGAATTGGAACATTCAGATTTAGACTAGACCTTGACGTCTACTGAAAACAAGCCTTACAGCCTATTTCCATCAATGCCCATCAACAGGTATTTCTAACCCTACAGGCCTGCACACACCGACACGGCTACACAGCCTGCCCCTAACGGGCACTAGACTAGTGTGGAAGTGTGGTCCCGACTTTCATTGACATATCGAATACATCAAGCTTTAAAACTGGTATCGATACCAGAAATAAAACTGGTAATTGAATCTAGAGTTCAAATAATTATGGCCTAAATAAACAATGAATGGCAATGGCATTTCCTATGCTTAAAGTGACATATACACCCATTCTAACTCACTAAGACTAGATTAAAATGAAGGGACCATTCACAGGATTAAAAAATATAATGCATAAACTTCAAAACCTAATATTTTGGCAATAATTATAAATGTCTTTAGATGACAAGAATGTCAAAAAAACAAAAACTCATTACTTGTGCATTCTGTCAACAAACACTTCACTGGGAATAAATTTTTAATATGTACTGTTGAATATTGTTAATTCTATTCCAGTATTCCTCCTTTTAGAAGGAATTCCGAATGAAACTCATACCCCTAACCAGAGCGCTATGAAGGACAGCACCGCAATGTTAATAATGATACAGTTCATTGAGTCATAGACAAGTCATGGACTATATCGATATTTCGACGAAATCGGTGCTGTTCTTAGAGAAAGCCAACCAGAGCTCATGCATGCTAAGACAGTCCCGTCTCTAACCCTAACCCGGCAATGTCGAAGGACAGCACCGCTACGATAATGATACAGTTCATTTAGTCATAGACAGGTCATGGACTATATCGATTAACCCTCCTCTTAACGGCTATGTCGAAGGATAGCACTGCAAGGATAATGATACACTGATACAGTTCATTTAGTTATAGAAGAAAAGTCATGGACTAGATCGATATTTCGACTAAATCGGTGCTGTTGTTAGAGAAAGCCCTCTTAACCCTAACCTAATGTCCATTGAGAGAGGAGCATCAATTGAGATGAGTCTAAGAAGTCTAAGATAATTAATGCTAACGTCCGAAGAGACAGGAACATCAGGCCAGGTGTGAATCTCATTCAGATTTCCTCCTGTCCTTTCCTCTGCATCTCTCCGTCTTATTAAAAGTTATTGCTGATTTTGTAGAAACTGATATCGATACTACAGTCAATTGGGTCTAATATATCAGTTCCAGTCCACACAATACCCCCTGACGCCGAGCCTAACGGTCCCCAGCCCAATATCCTTTGAGACAGATCGCCAGTCGAGGCGAGTACATAACCCTAATGTCCTTCGAAATAGGAGCATGTGGTGTGAGTCTCATTCGGAATTCCTCCCTTCAGATTTACTGATTCAACAACATACTTTTTGGGCATGTCTTGCTATTCTCCACAAACGTAAAAAAAATGTCGCTGTCGTCGTGAGTCGTAACCTGTACCGGAAGTCCTAGCTCCGGAAGCTTGACGATCCGTGTTGCCAGGTCCAAAGTTGAAAAGAAGGACCAAGACAAGATGAAAACATAGCCAAGGTAGCTAATGTTTAAAAAAAAAATGTAAAGAAGAAAGTGGCGATTAACAGCGGCATGAATATTACTGAGTGTGGATACGATGACAGACAGAACACAAGGCCAAAGTCCTGCCTGTTCGATTTAATCTTATCATATAATCCCTGTATCTAAAGACAGATTATAAAGATCAGAGACAAAGGCCTCAAAATCTTTGCAAATTTTTTTTTTTTTCAACAAGCCAAAGAAAGAATAACGTGTCTGTCATGTAACTTAATCTTGTAATTTAGTTGACATGAACAGAAACTGATAATAAATTGGAAGTTCACCCTTGACACAGAAAAGCACAATCAACGGCAGAGGACTGTTTCTGATTGTAAAGAAAACAAAAATAATGGATAGCAATATCCATAAATGATGCAACAATAAAATAACAGGCGATAACCATGAATGTAACTTTTTCTTTTCTTCTATTAACTAATCTACATAGCAGTTAAACCACTTTGGCCATGCAAAATTTAAATGACCTTCAAAATATTGGAAAGGACAGTGTAGACCAATCTGAAGGAAAGTTGGCGTAGAAAGCTACCACTTAGTACAAAATATTAAAACCATGAAACAAAAAGTTGGCACAGAAGGCTACCACTTCGTACAAAATATTAAAACCATGAAACTAAGTTTAGCAAAACCTCGCTATAAGATATAGCTTTGTGCATGTGCGTTCTATACTTAGTGATGAGATATATGTAGTGATAACATTCACCACTGTTTTTCTAGCAAGTGCACAAATGCACAAATAGAACCAATATTAGAGTTATTATTAATTGTATGCAGAAAGACAGAAACAGCTGGGAGAATATCCATTTAAGATGCCTCTATGCCTGTCCACAAATCGTATATCTGCAAACTAACAAAATATGGGCAACTGCATTCAAACATACCTAGTCTGCGGTCATTATGATAGACGCCATCACTTCCATTTCATTATGAGAAGTGAGAGAGTCTACAGCCCAGTGCTGTGATCCTTTCTTGCTATCAACAATCTCGTCAAGAAAGGTCTGGCATCGGACTGATACAGTGATAAGTACAATGCCATGTGAGTGGCACTAAGCTCCAAGTTTTATCATCAGAACGCCATCTCCAGTGCAGTCTGCATATTATACGCTATACCAAGATCGATTTCTTGAGGAAAATGCTTAGAGGGGTCTTTACGTTATAGTGAGGATAATAAGTATACATTGTATCAAGGTTTATTATACAATTATACAGCGGTAAAGATGTGAAAATCAAGTGCATTAGGAATGCGTACATAGTAAGAAAGTATATGTAGTAAAAGGATACTTAATATGGAGGTCATGTTGTATTTTTGGCACATAAAAATGTCATACCATGGGGATAGCAGGCTGGAGAGAGTAGGAATAAATGAGATGCAGGTGGGAACAGGATCTGAGTACAGAGTAGACTACGGCAGGAGAACTCTGGCAGCAATGTCTCTTCATAACATTGGATACAAGGAAATAAAAACGCGCTAGAGACTTAATTAAACACACACACACACACACACACACACACACACACACACACACACACACACACACAGATACACACACATATAACACACATACACACACACACACAACACACACACGCACGAGCGCACGAGCACACACACACACACACACACACACACAACACACACGCGCGCCACACACACACACTCACACTCACACGCACATACACATTAATACACACACACACATTTGGCTGTAAAGTAGCCATCCTGGCAACACTGCAAGGCTTCGATTTCTCGATATAGGCCTAATACAAAACAAGGCTGATTTTCTTAGGTCTTCTATTACGTAATTTTTAAGGGAAAACAGGGACGGTCCGTGGGAGAGACCTCGGAGATCGCAAGAAACAGGAGGTTCATTTGAGGAAATTTTCCAGAAGTTGTTTTCTAGGCAGACTTCTTTCCAGCATATGATAAAGCCAAAATATACCTGGAAAGGCCCTACTGAGCTGCCGTCCATGGCAAAAATATAAATTCATAAGACGACAGTGAATATTATAATCCAAGACATTTACTGCTTACTGTCCCGATGTGCGTAGAAATGTTATGATAATCTAGTATTTGACTCCGAAAGAGGCAGTATGGTAACTCTACAGCAACGCTAATGTAACGTCTACGCACCATCCACAAATCCCCTAGACTCCACACCTTGGCTATTTAAAACTAGCAAGGAGAATATGAAAGAAACAGAAACGCGCCCCAGCAGTATTTGAAAACAGGGCAGCGTTTGTTTTGTCTCATTTGGCGTTATTTTGAGAATGAATTGACGTTATATAAATATATAATCATAAACATAGATCTGTGTGCACTGAAGAAGTAGAAGTCTCAGGGTCACGGGGGAGCCATGGGGTCCAGTCTCACGTATTGGGTACAGAGACTGTGCTCCTTGGCCTCTGGCAGAGACGCCCACTCATTGAGATGCACATCCACTTACCACACATACACACGCGCACACACACACACACACACACACACACACACACACACACACACACACACACACACTATGTATCTCCTCCTTCCATCCGCCTAAGAGAGGAATATACATTAATTTATAATATTTTACACACTATTACTCCTAAGTTTCCTTGATGTTGAAGGTACGAACGATTTGTAACGATGCTCAGTTCTTGCATATGGTTGTAATAGGCGGTTTTACTTCTATATGATTTAATATAATTATACCGGTACCGGTAAATCATTTGTTAGAGGGTGGGTGCTGTCTACTAGTATAGATTTTGCTTTTATCAAGTATATTATTCTATCATAAAGATCATCTAGAGATGGTAAGTCGCTTTTTACTATTTTCTTCTGATTTTGCGTACAAACGCCAACTTGTGGGTGCCAGTTTAGTCTGTTATCAATGGTAATACCAAGATACTTGTACTGTTCAACAATCTCTACAGATTTATTGTCAATAATCAGTGGTTCACTTGTCTCTTTCATATTTCTGAAATCGATTATAAGTTCCTTGGTTTTTCGTACGTTCAACATCAAGAAATTATCCTTGTACTATTGCGTGAAAAGCTCTACCTCACAGGGGTAGTTTTCTCCCGAATTTAATAAAAGCCCCCGGATGATAGAGTCATCGGCAAAAATAATCAAAACGTGTTTGCGTGGTGACAGCTGTAATCGTTGGTGTATATTATATATCGTGAATAACGTGGGCGATAGTAGGCAGCCCTGGGGTGCCCCGTTAAGAACATTCAAGGGCTACAGGGAAGTTAATCTTTTCTGTACACTTCTTATCGTTTGATAATTGCTGACTGAAAATTGTCATATCGTTATTGCCACTTTATGCATCAATTATATATCGCTGGACATTATCGTTTCTCATTTTCACTCAATTATGATTGGCGTCCACTGTCGTATCTTCTCGCTCGCTCCTTCCACACTTTCAAGAAACCGATAGCAACGCTGACACTGCAGTATTTTGACGTAAATTTTGCATTTCTGATATTTAAACCAAATGTTTGGATTCCACTTTTAACTCGTTTGTGAACATGTCCCAAAGACCCAAATATCAAATATTACTATAATTTCACAATGGTAACCAAGAGTGTTAATTTCAAGACAAGAGTGGGAAATTTGTCAGATTTGGACTGATAACAGATGTTAACAAAAGCATCAAATGGTATAGCCACTTCCACTAAAACTGCGAGTTTGTTTACTGGATCGATGATAGTAATTTCTGGTCTGTTGCTTGGATGACTAAAAGATGTTCTGTTGGACAGGAAGTGTAATGGTGTGACTGGTATCTTATTCTCAGTATTGCCTCCCATGACTTTAGTAGTTACAAAGGTCACAATTCTGTTGTGCCTATTTTGGTACATGTCTTGCAGTACATCCATTTGAAACATGTGATGGAGTCTCTGATAGATGGTTGCAAAGTTTTCGTCTTTTTGGTGCACTCATTAGGATAATAAAAGCTCATAAGACTTTCACACGGAAGTAGCTGTTGACTTCCTTTAGTGACTGATCTGATCATATCTTTAATATTATGATTTGTTCAGAATGATTTAGACAGAGAATGGTCGATGTTTTGCCTCTCCCTTACTATTCGTCCTGGAGATTTCTGTGACTGTCATAACTCTGTCATTGCACCAAGTTAGACTATGTTTATTTATAGACTTGATAAATATCGTGAAATGTCCTCGATGATCGAGCTGCATTTCATAGGCGCAACTATTTTCTCTTTGATGGAGCTTTAGCCTATTATTATTCATTCTCGTGCACATTTCGTTCAGGTGCACCCAGTCTGATCTTGACCAGTTTATTTTTAGAGTTCTTCCGTATCATGCCCTTTTCGCTGGTTTCATGACCAGCGAAAGATGATTCCTCCATAGATGGAAGCTACTTTAGATTTAGGGACGTTCGCGCCGTTTCCCGAACTTGTGGGTCGGCGTTGTACTGAGAGGTGGAATGACAGGTATTTGGCATAATAAAGTGTCCTTGACCTTAACAGCTCTAGTCCTCTACTCGATTTAGGAGTAAATTAATATGAATGTTCTTGTGAATGAATTATTTAGACTGAGCCACTCATGATTTTTTTTTTTTTTTTATAAAGACGAGATCTTCGGTATGGTTGATATCCTTTTCTGCCAAAGTTATGTTGGGATAGTAAAAGTTCATTTTTGAATGGCACATTAGGTTGATGGCTTCGATTTTGGCCCTTGATGGTATTTTGCTTTGATCAAAGTCTCTAAGAGAAATCTCAAAGTCCTTAATTAATTAAGACTTGTATTTGCCGTTTTTCAGCGCTGTTGGAGATGTTGATGCTGTAGCCCAAGTGCGTGTAGGCCTGATCATTTTCATACATAGGTAATTGTTGCCTTGCACAATTACTTGGGTTCGGTCCGTGGTCGCAAATCTGGTCCAGTTAAGTTATTCCCTGTTTGTTCTTCGACCGTGAAACACGACACATTACGATGTTTGACCTCCATGCCCTGGTGTTCATAAAGGCATCTGTTTTCTGTGCCATAGTTGTTAGTGCTTCTTCTGTTGATGAAATCAACGTCACTCACATCGCCTTGCGCAGGGTTCGGGATATGCACCGCGTCATATGGGTGTTCTATCCACCTTAGCCATTTATCAGTGCCTTGTTCAAAGGCTATCACTGACTTTCTCAACAGGGTAATCATAGTTGAACATGACTGTCATTTATAGTCACGCTTGCGGTATTAGTCGAAAGTGCTATAATATCCGTTGGTAGAGTCACACTGGATGTTCACAGATATGATACTGTAACAGAGTATGGACTTGAAAAATCCGTAGGCACCATCACAATTCCTGAAAAGCTACAACAAAAGTTTGAGTAATTAGAAACAGATGGCCTAAAAAAGCACAAAAAAGTACAGATTAGTTACAGGGCCAGGATCGCACAAAAATACATTTATATTATTACTCACCAGGGTGTAATGGCTCCAAAATTGTAGAATTTAGATCCAGTTAGGCTAGACCTAGCAGGCCTAGGTTAATAAACTAAACATTGGGAACACGACCTTGCAGGAAGAACCCATCCATACAAACCGTAGGGGAGTGACAATCTGTTAAGCTTTAAAAAGAATGACCTTTGGTTGCTTGGGTAGCAGTCTGACTAACATCTTTGGATAAACCATATGCTCAGCGACCCCCTCCACCTCTAGCCAAATATCCAGAACTAAAACAAGAAGAAACTACAGTAATTTTATTGAAAACGTAATTTTCAGGCCCAGTCTACACCATAAAGCCGAGCCCCCCTTTTTGCAAAATGGGTAGGCCTATGTGGGTATTGCCATCGTCAAACCTTGTCGGTTTTGAGAACAGGGGGGCCAACTGAATTACTTTTCCAAGTCGTCTTGTATTCATGTTAGTCTATTTCCCTGGAAGAATTTATGTTTATTTAATAAGTTTGTTTGTATGTTTCATACAGTCAGAAACCTCCCTTTATCAAAAAATAAATCTACCCCGAGGTGTTTTCCCCAACCAAAGATTTTGGGAATCAGCTACATTGCATTATAAAATTGGCAACCTGGCAACACCAGCACTGGGCTTGTGAGTGGAGGTATGTGTGCGGCACAGAGTTCTACTATTGACTTACTGAGCCGTATGCGGCGTGCCGGGTAGAGCATCGCTGGTTCCAGGATTTGGGGGCAAACCGGCTCGCTGAAGAAAGCCTTTGTTTACATGCTTTCGGTCTTTGTCTTCAGTTCCTCGCATTAATGCATTGTTTTAATTTGAGATGTTTATTGTTTTTTGTTCTGAGCTACTGCGCCCTCCACATGAACAAAGTTCTATGGCATAATATGGCCTCTAGTCCTTCCTTTTCATTTCATATTTTCTCAAGTCCACCTCTTTAAGCTGTATTGGTTTCTTTTACTGTATTAAGAACATGATAAATAATTAAAATGAATAAGTAAATATATAATCATATTATATAAATTGAATAAGTAAATATATAATCATATTATATAAATTAATAGGGTGTATTATTGTCTCTTTAGCTTTATTAATTTGCAACCTTTTCACAACAGGTGGCTCCATTGCTCCTCTTGATTTCAAAATCTTATTCTTTTCTTTAGACCCCGGAATTATTGTCATTTTACTATGGATGTGAATAATAAAAAGTATGAATCTTACCTTTTGTCACTGGTGAAAATTTTGTTAGCATTTATTCACAGATATATTAGCGTTCTTATTCATCAACTGTTTAACAGGTTTTGCCTTTGAAGAAATAGTATGATAATTGTATGGTAGCACTTTTATAGTTCATTAATCTACTGTTTTAATAGTTTGGTTTAATAGTATCGGGCTCAGTCCAGGCTCTAGCTACTCTTAACAAGGACAGGCCAAGATCAGATGTAGTGCCAGAAATCTAATGAATGATCAATTGATCTAATGGTCATGTGTTTCTTAATTTTATCATCATTGTCTATCTTTAATGTCACTGAGTAACTGATGAAACTGCCACCTTAATCCAGTTCTTAGGCATGTGATGAGATATAATGTAGCAATGACCTGGGCCTGATGTCATCTAAAGCTAAGAATCCTTGATAAATAGCTAAAAAGGCTCTTTTTTTTTTGTATGCGTAACGTTTATTTTGCTCTCTTCCCTCATGCTAACTTTCTGTTATATTTATTTATTTTATTTATCAGTTTTTATCAGTTCATTTTATTTATTAATCTATTTATTAAATTTCATCTAAATTTTTATTTTGACCCCCTCCTCCCTTTGTTTTTCATCACATACATAGTTCTCCCATTACGATAACCCCCGTTAATACCCCAGCGGTCCACTGTATCTTAACAATAAAAACACGAGTGAGAGAAGCGGACTGCCCCCAAATGTCGGCCATTACAGCTGCTCTATGTGGCACGCTGAGCCAGCCTCGCGTAAGAGGAAGTAAGCCCTCTAGTCAATTGTGGTGTGTGGCGAGACAGTTCATGTGGCTTTCTGTAAGTGTGAATTCATTTCTAAATTGAGCGAAAAATAAAAGTGGTCATAAACTTGTGACTGAAGGCATGTCACTTATCAGGAACAGTGTTAATTATTGTCGAATAAAGAGGCCCTTGATAATAATGAATTTCACTAAAAGCTACAGAATAGTGTCTCGTTTTACCGTTATATTTGTTCCGCATCACATTAAACCGCAATAGGCGAAAGTACCACAAATCAAGCGGAGATCCTTACTTTTGTTTTGTTTTTTTTGTCAGGCCACTCCACATTTGGCTGTAGGGGTGTCCAGGTTCTTCTTTATCCCTATTAATCAGTGAATAGATCAGAGAAAATTTGAGGGGTATCAGGTTCTGAACGTGGGTCAAAGTAAGAATAGGCCTGACAAAGAGCAAATAAATAGGATATCGGCCGTGTTCTTGTCTAACTTGCCACGAAGGCCAAGGTCGACCAACGGCATTTTCGGCTGGTAATCAGTGATTATTTGATTATATGGACCCTTCGCCCCTGGGCGTGATGGAAAAAAAAATAACGAAATCAGATTATCCCAGGGGTCGACATGAAAGAATGTCATGAGCAGAAAGGCGATCCTTGGTTACGCCACTTTAAGATAAACCCTCAATATCTGAGTAATCTCATGTGACGTCAGCTTTGCATATTGTAACGTTTGCATGTATTAGTCTTTGCATCCCTCCCCCCTCCCATTTTGCCCCGCTGATGCTCACTATTGTTTATTTTGTGCTTACTCACTGTGATGCCTTGGCTTAGATGTCGGATGCGTCTCTGTACTTTTGTAAGTAGACAGGCTTGTTTATTAACATGACCTTGATTGGACTTTAGTAGTAATGACTGGAGTGTTCTAGAGGGTATACTTATAACTCCGTCACTAAATATATCTGACCTCGGCCTGCTGCCAACTTTCTGGAGATGACAAGACGGTTGTCGAAACTTTCTGCAAGTTCGATGAAGAACTATATTTACGAGCGTGAGTGTTTCAGATGTGATGTGTGCGTGTAAAGCGAAAGTTTCAGTGTCGCGTCGCATTAAGATTGTTTGGTAAGCCTTGCTTGGCTCTCTTGTGCCAGTGTTGTAAATAAATGTTCGTTTTCTTCAGTGTCAAGGAATATTGTATCATTTATTGACACCAACAGGCATAGCAGGCGTTTGAGAGGTAGCTAAGTAATCGACCTTAGCTCCTTTTTACACGTCTGTGCTGAGTCAAGTTATCGTTGCTACACATTTCAAATGATGCAACGGTTATAACCACTTTTCTGATCACAACAACAAGAAGAAACAAATGACATAACCACACTGGATTCATTTTGTTTCGTACTTTTCAATGGATGATTACGTAGATCAGCAGAAATACGTCACATTCCTTTAGCGAAATAACTCAATTACAAAAAAAATTAACGCAAACAATTCTTCACAAAACTTGCTCATATCATCACGCTCCATCCACATTCGCCTTAGTCATTTTTTTTCGTTTGGATGATCTGAGTTGTTTATTATTCCTGTGATCTTCCACTTAGTTTCATTTCCTAGTAAAACAAATGTAGAGTTTTCACTCGTTATTATATCACAATTTTACAAACTAAACCACATAATCAGATCTGTCTCCGTGTTTTGCTTTGAGCAACAAGTTCAGGGTGCTAAACTTCTCCACACCTCAAAAACTGACCTGGGCAAATAAGGAATGAACGTGGCGATATTCACCTTCTTCTTGTTTACTCACTCACGGTTTGGATGATTTGCCGTTACCTTTCGCCTCTACACCGTCACTGCCAATGACCAGCCATTTGTAACGAATTGTAACTAACCGTTAAAATTAAGGTTTTCTCCTATTGCCACCATTATGAACAAAACCGGAGTAATGGGAAGACTTTGGAGGGCTTCGGTGAGTGCGTGACGTCAGTAAAGACATATCTATATAAGCTTATATATATGTGTGGATCCTGTATTACTCAACAGCAAACGTCGACGTCTCTTGCAGTCCTTGGTGAATCTGAAAAGAATGTTACACCAGCTTCCCCAAAGACCGTTTCAAGCACGTGGAAGAAGGAAAAGACCGTTTTAAGTACCGGTACATGAAAAAAAAAAAAAGACTGAGTCAAGAATGCGGAAGAGGGAAATGACCTTTATATTATATGAGTACATGGAGGAAGGAAAAGACTGTGTTAAGTATACAGAAGAAGGAAAAGATCGTTTTAAGCACATGAAAGACAGAAAAGATCGTGTCAAGTTTATAGAGGAAGAAAATACCATGTCAAAAACAAGGAGGAAAGAAAAGTCCATGTCAAGTATACGGAAGAAGGAAAAGATTGTATCAAGAACATGGTGGAAGAAAAGATTGTATCAAGGACACGAAAGAAGGAATAGGCCGTGTCAAGTACATGGAGGAAGGAAAAGACCTTGTCAAGTAAACGGATGAAGGGAAAAGCTGTATCAAATACATGGAAGAAAGAAAAGACTGTGTCATGTATACCGTACGGAAGAAGGAAAAGACCCTAACAAGCACATGGAGAAGAAAAAACAGTTTCAAGTATATGGAAGAAGAAAAAGACCGCATCATAATGTGACATAAAGAAAAGATCGCGTCAAGTACAGGGAGGAAGGAAAAGAGACAGAGGAAAGAAGAGACCTTATCAAGTACATGGAAGAAGGAAAAGACCATGTCAAGCACATGAAGAGAGGAAAAGATCATGTCAAATACGTAGAAAAAGAGAAAAGATGGTGTTAGACCAGGTTCTTCGAAAATCTTGTCGGAATATGGAGCAAGGAATAGGCAATACCCTGGCATGATGGACGGGGATAACCAGTTGAGCTAACGAGTAGAGATGGATGAAAATCTTGCGATTCTGCCGAAATGTGCTTGGGTTAGCGCTAGGGACAGGTTAGGGAAAATAAAACTGTCTGTAGTGTGTACAAAAAGAAACTTGGAAGTTGTGATCCAAATCTGGTTCAGCCTTCTTATAATGTTAAGAGGTCAAAAGATGGAAATACTTGCTATACGGGGATAATTATTTACCTGTGAAAATCTTGTTCCTTTGCTCTCTGAGGAAGAGAGTTTCCTGTCCATGTTCCTGTTTGTGCTCATTGGTTGATACTGTCCATGTTCCTGTTTGTGCCCATCGGTTGATATTGTCCATGTTTCTGCTTGTGCCATTGGTTGATACTGTCCATGTTTCTGCTTGTGCCCATTGGTTGATACTGTGCATGTCTCTGTTTGTGCTCATTGGTTGATACTGTCCATGTCTCTGTTTGTGCTCATTGGTTGATACTGTCCGTGTCTCTGTTTGTGCTCATTGGTTGATATTATCCATGTCTCTTTTTGTGCTCATTAGTTGATACTGTCCGTGTCTCTGTTTGTGCTCATTGGTTGATACTGTCCGTGTCTCTGTTTGTGCTCATTGGTTGATACTGTCCGTGTCTCTGTTTGTGCACATTGGATGATATTGTGTCCATGTCTCTGTTTGTGCACACTGGATGATATTGTGTCCATGTCTCTGTTTGTGCACATTGGATGATATTGCGTCCATGTCTGTTTGTGCACATTGGATGATATTGTGTCCATGTCTCTGTTTGTGCACATTGGATGATATTGCGTCCATGTCTCTGTTTGTGCACACTGGCTGATATTGTCCGTGTCTCTGTTTGTGCACATTGGATGATACTGTGTCCGTGTCACCCTCCTCTCCCTCTCCAAATTATCAATAAAGATGATGAAACATTTCAACCCAACTAAGGAGACTTGAATTGGCTTACTTTTGTTTTATTAACTTAAGTTTCAAACAATCAGGAAATTGTAACAGGACATTGCTGATCTTGTCTCTAGCCTGAGTATATCCGATCCAAGTTTCATCAAATTTACATCTGTTAGCCCATAGCATGACTGTCTTACAATAATATGACTGTCTTATATGCCAGCTGGACTGATCAATTCAAGTAGAGCCAAAGATAGAAAAAATCAGCACATTATTTGCTACATTCATCTAGGTGTGTCACTGTGTGTGTATGTATGTGTTTGTGTGTGTGCATGCTTGTGTGTGTATTTTTTAAATTGTTCTGATTGGTCTAGGATTAACATGTTGCACAGTGCCCCTAACTGTAAAAATATTAACCCCTTCAATGCCACAGATAACACACAAATTCTTCCAATCAAAGCACAAATAGTAAAAATCAAAAGAATTCCAAATCTTTACAATATGTAATCATTTTTTTTTTGTTCAAAGGAAGGGACAATACCATGTGAATACATAGACTATAAAAAGTTCAGTGGTGTCAATGCATTTCCTTCCACTCCTGTCCTTATACAAGTTATTACAGGTATGATTTCACAGGACTGAGAACTTGTGCCAAATGCGATCAACAACTGAAAGATTCAGTAAAACCATAGCGGGAAAATATGCCACAGTCAGCACCTGTGGTTCATTGTCCACTAGACAGCTCATAATCAACAAGAAACACAATTAACTCTGCATAATTGCAACCTGTTTAACTGAAACTTGTACTAAATCACAAATTTTTTTTGGACCACAGGACGACATTATTTTCTGTAGGCAAGTCTTGGATAATCGCAACTTGTTTTAATCACCTTTTCCCTCTTCCAGAGGAGTTATGACTGAGCACCAGTTATCCAGTGACACCAGTTATCCAGTGATGTTACAAGACAAGTCTCAGTACACAGAGATAGATCTATTGTGCCAAAGATCACAAACAAAAAGACAACAAGACAACAAGATTGATCCCTCTTGTTACTGTATTTTCCTTCAAGCCAGCAGCACCTGTTTACTTGCTATGCTAGAGTTTGGTTTACAGCTCTGCTTTTCTACTCTACTGGTGTTGGTAGTCTACGGTGGCAGAGTTGATACTGGTACTCTAGAACATTCTCTGGACTTGTTGGTGTTGGTAGTCTATGGAGGCAGAGTTGATACTGGTACTCTAGAACATTCTCTGGACTTGTCATCTTCCTCACTTACTTGGTGTAGTGTGACTCAGTGTGACGCATTCTCTACCAAAGTAGCAAATTACACATTGTGAACACAGTTCTAGATCACATTGTGAACACAGTTCTAGATCACATTGTGAACATAGTTCTAGATCACATTGTGAACCCAGTTCTAGATCACATTGTGAACACAGTTCTAGATCAAAAGAGATCAAACTTTTTAGAGCTTCACAAATGCACAGTTAATCAATACACAGATGAAGAATTTCAAGGCAAGTTGTTGTGTTTTGTTTTTTGTCTCTACAGCTCATCATTCTCTTCTTCCTTTCCAAGCTGCTCCTGAGACGGACATATCAACTCTGTACAAGAACACTTTTACTTTCAGACCATTCAGACTTCTCTCACAAATCACATCCATGAACAGGTCAACAGATGCAGTGAAGCACGAACAATGCAAACACATCAGGACTTAAACCAAACTTATAAACAGTAATACCTATTAACCATACACATACCCTTAAGAAGATGGAACCGTGGGATTTTCAAGATTCAAGACTCAAAAGTCGTTATTAGACTCGAGGCCAATAACATGAATTCAATACAGGCACTAGAAACTGCAGAAAATCAAAGAAGTGAGGATGGAGGAAAGGAAGTGAGAAAAGAAAGAAAGAAAGAAAGAAAGAAAGAAAGAAAGAAAGAAAGAAAGAAAGAAAGAGGCACAAATGCTAGAATTGATGGTTAATAAATGTACCACTACTCACATTCCTATCTTTTCATTGATTATTTCACTGAGAAAAGAGTTGATTTTATGATACAGTGGGAACTAAATCAGCCATGGCCAGTAGTGGAACAAAAAAAAGCAGTAAATCCCACCCAGATAGTGAAAGTTGACATCCCACCCAGAAAGTGAAAGTTGACATCCCACCCAGAAAGTGAAAGTTGACATCCCACTTTTCTTTACCCTTGAAATCAAAATCAGATGCAGCCCTCTTA
>JAWQUT010000862.1:137458-152642 GCA_033807755.1 Ellobium chinense
CCCCCCCATTATCCTCTGTCGAAGAATAATATCTCTTTTTCCTTTTTTCATGATAAAAAAACAAGTAGCTGATGAGTTATTTACTGTACTGTTTCTCGTATGGAGTGTCAGACTAGACTGTGGCAGGAAATCTGTTAGTAGGGCCATAATGAATGAGATAAAAAGAGACAGTACAAGAAGGACAAGGGGAGCCAGTAGACAGTACAAGAAGGACAAGGGGAGCCAGTAGGCAGTACAAGAAGGACAAGGGGAGCCAGTAGGCAGTACAAGAAGGACAAGGGGAGCCAGTAGGCAGTACAAGAAGGACAAGGGGAGCCAGTAGACAGTACTAGAAGGACAAGGGGAGCCAGTAGGCAGTACAAGAAGGACAAGGGGAGCCAGTAGACAGTACAAGAAGGACAAGGGGAGCCAGTAGCCAGTACAAGAAGGACAAGGGGAGCCAGTAGACAGTACTAGAGGGACAAGGGGAGCCAGTAGACAGTACAGGACAATCCCATGGCAGTGTGAATGTTATGCTTTAAATAATAAAGAGCAAAATTCCTTGGGGTTTTGAGTACCTTTGAAATTGTGAGAGCTGGGCTCCAGTTATCTTTGAGAATGTCAAGACAAATTGCACCCTGGCTGTTGATGTTGCAATGGTAGATTCGAGTGCGGAACACAACCTGCAACAAAAAGTGATTGATTAGAGCATATTACTCACATTTTACAACATAAATTATACAGTCTCAATCAGAGCCACACAGCAGCTACCAACTGAGATTAACCTGAAGCTGAGATACAGTGGAACCTGCTTAAGTGGGACACGCTAAGCGGGATGCCTGCTTAAGGGAGACAAATACTTGGGGAACGGAATTTTTACTATTTAAATGTATACATGTGAGCGGGACGGCAACCCACTTAAGCGAGACGACTTGGAGCCAGATTTCCATAATATACACGCCGTTTTTGACAGGAATGCTGCAAATTGTCCCTCTCATGCTGTGTTCCAGTGACTGTTTACCTCTGCCCATCAGTTGAAAACCTGAGAGCTACAAAGAAGCTTGTACCGATGATCCCGATTGCCCCCCTTACGTTACGTGAGAAGTGATTGACACTACCTCCCCATAGCCTTCTGTCAGGCCGTTGACCCTTCAGCGCACGCATGGACGAATCAGAGCGGACATCCTATCCCCTGGTCATTTAACCCGTGCAAGCATCAATGGATCAAGATTAAGTAAGCCCCGCCCCTTGTCAGCCACACTTTATCCTTTCTTCAGCTTGGGCAATGATTGACACTTACGAGCCTTACCTGCGCTATTGCACAACACTCGGCTGGAGTGTCATTTACATAGGCATGACCATCATTCGTGTTGCGTAAAGGCTTTTAGACACACGCTATTCGCGTCGCATTCTTGCTAGATGTGGAGAGAGAAGTGTGACGCTTATCTTTGTCAGTGTTTAAGATCATTTGAAGCCAACCAAAAATCCCGTTCCCCGCAAAGAATGACTAATAATAATATGCTCTGCAAGTCTACTGAAAATGCAGCTAGACTGCAATAAGTATATTTTAAACAATACAGATACAATGTAAATCTGACTCTGTTGTCACACCTCACTAGCAACAAGTAATGATTATCCCTTAACTTGAATGAAACGCACAAACTATCTTAGAAATAACTTTATAATGGATAGTCCTCCTAAGCGGGGAACGGAGCCGTCCCACTTAAGCTGGTTCCACTGTAGTTCTAAATACAGTGGACTCCGCTTAATCGCCTTCCTGGGGATCACGGAAAAAGTGGTCGATTAAGCAGAGAGGCGATTAAGCGGAGAAGGTAATTTTGGCCATATTTTTGGTAATGGGGTTAAATTTTTTGATGTCGTGGATTGATATCGTGCATTGACACCTTCTCGTCGCCAGTCTCAGGACAGACTTGAGTTTGACGGTGTTGTAGCGCACAAAATGTTTGATCTCCGCGGTCTCTCTCATTGGCCACATCACAGTAGCCCAATAAGGAGTAGGATGGCACGGTCAGGATAGACCGTTCATCCACATGACACGTTCTCTGATCTAACCGAAATCCACCAGACAGTCGCAATCAAGGCGTGGGGGGGAGGAGACTATACCATGGCTTTCGGTGCATTAGCATTATCGAACGGGCGAAAGCAGTGATGCGTAGAGTGGGATGAAGGGGGACAAGGGGAGGGGGGAGATGGGGAGGATAGGCTTATCACACCTGTTTTGGGGTGGCAGCTGTCACTCAGTCAACCGATCTGCCATCCGTTGCACAGTTAAACCGTCTGTGTACATTATTTGTTTGTCAACTGTAACCCTTCAACCGCTGATCTTTGAATTCACGGGCGCTGAAGAGTGGTCGATTATCTGGAGTGAGAGGTGATTATCCAGTGACTTTTATATAGAAAAAATTCTGTTCCCTGGGAGACGAGGCGATTAAGCGGAATAGGCGATTAAGCGGAGGGCGATTAAGCGGAGTGGACTGTACTAACAACTGAATTTCAAACTAACATTTCCTAATTCTTGGATATAGGTGCTTAGAAATGATTATTCTAAGCATTTAAATACCAATTGTGAAACTGTGTAGTGGTACCTTTATTAGTTTTTTTTAAAAATGTGCAAGTTTGAAGTTATACTAGTTTAGACTCATTTGGACAACCTGCATGAAGCCAACATTAAACCACTGCATCCTCTTGTATACTGTAGACTCACAAGACCTTGTGACCACAATATTCTGTAGATGGCTAACATGCTTTTAATTTTTTCACAGGTATTAGATAATAAGTAAGTTGCCATTTTTTTAATCAAAGACAGCTTGAAACCTGAATTGGCAAAATCCAAGAATGACAATCTCTGGTCCTGATCCAGGTTGTCCCCAGGCTCAATTGGGAAGTCTATAGCTGGCAGTAACAATGCTACTTCAATATGCCACCGTTTGGGTTTCACGGAGCCATTGGATACACCAAACACTAATAATAGTTCAATGATTCATACAGGACTTTTATTTGTCTTTACAAGTCTAATTTTTGTTGCCATTTTGCTCTGGAAAACCCAGCACATCACAAAAAATGTAAACAACATCAAACTTTTCCATATCCTTCCCCTGTACATGGATAGGTGATAATATAATTCAATAAAAAGCATTCTCTTCTGCTTGCTAATATGCTGTGTGTTTCAGGCCTATTTATTGCCATTGATTATGTCACAAACATCTCAATGAGAGAGAAAGTTGTGCTCAGTTGTTTCCCAATGTGTAAATTATTAATAACCAATTGTGTGTACTGCCCAAGCCATAAAACTTTTTTTGGTGACAAAACACAATGAAAAAAAAAAACTGTACAAATTGAAAAGCTTTGAATGAGTTTTCATATAAAATGTAATAACCCTCACCAGCTTTTACCTGACAAAATGACAGGATGAAAGCAGGGTTGACTGGTTTTTCTGAGCACAGAGTAGACACAAGCAGCCGTATTTTTAGTACCTAATAGTGAATGCACTTTTGGTGGCACCTGTTCTTATCACAGAAATTATGGGTCAAACTAGTTCATCTAGGGCATTTTCATATGGCAAAATGCTACATTTTTTCCTTTGCAGTTTGTTAAACTTGGACACGCACATCAAAAAAAATGTTCTCTTTACAGTACATTATCCCTGTGAAAAGTATCACTGGTGCCCACCAAACCATTCTAACAAATAAAGAGCATTTATTATTCTGTTGTCACACACATGTGTAATATGATGCAGTAAAGAGCACTGGAGACATCCTATCTATGGATGTTTCAGCTTTCGAGTAAGGTTTTGGTCACCCGAATTCAAAAGTAAAGTTTGACTGTGTAAGCCAGGTAAAGTATTCTGCATTTCTGTTGCTTCAACATGATTTTGTTTGACACATCTGCCACTTACAGTGGAATTACAAGATTTATACCAATGTGTTATCAGCCATCTGTAGTGCACTGGTTACACAGCTTGGCTGTGCGGCTAGAACATATTTGACGTAAGCTTATGGCCGCCACGTGTGCAGTGGGTGTAGGAATTCGGACATTGCCTAATGTAACCCTGTAGGTTCTCTGGGGCAGGCAGAGGCATTATATCATGTACAGACATGAAAGACTGTTTTATTGGAACAACAGGATGTCGTATGAGTTTACATGGTCTGTAGGACGATGCAGCTTTCCTTTCAGTTGAGGCTGCATCCTTTGAAAGGCCAAGGTGTTAACAAGCATAATGCCCCTGAACAGCCATAATTTTGTCATACATCCCCCTCTAAAGACCAATGAGGAATGTGGTAAGGCACAAATCTTGACCTGGCTATGGCCAATGTGGAATCTCTAATAAATAATACTGAGATCCAGATTTCAGTGTTCAGCCTTGTTTTTATTAGGCTGTGACGATGGTGACCCAGATTTCACTCAGCTGAGTCTCAGTGTGATTTTTTTTTTTCGCTTTTTCTGTACTCTTGTGGAAAAGGGTAGAAAGAAAGGCTTGTTTATCAAACCTGACCTTGATACTACCTTAATAGTAATGATTGAAGTGTTCTAGATAGTGTATTTATAGCTTGGTCACTGAAAATATCTGATCACAGCCCGTTGCGAACTCTCTGGAATTGTCAAGACAATCAAAATCAATATGGAAACTTTCAAGAACTTTGATGTAGAAATATATTTAACCCTTTTGCAGGCCTGCAAAAAAGGTCCCAAATGTTCCGTGCACCGGTATACCGGTGTGTGAGGAGATGTACGCTTCCCCATTTTTTTTTGGTGTAACCACGAATGGAGGAACCCCTATAAATGACTAACCACTATTCTGTAGAGAAGTTACAGAAGGAAAAACTATTGAAACATCCGCTTTTTCTGCGTTTGGAGATACCAATCGAGTCCGCTTAACTCCAATTCGCTGGGACAACCCCAATGAGCGAGTAATCAGAATTCGACTCACGATTTCCAAGGCGTGTCAACCGTATGCGAGCGAGCGAGCACCCTGGGGAGGTCACGAGGGCAGCCTCTTATTTATACTATACGTATACACCTGTATACTGTCACAGTGCATTGGGCCAGATGCGTTACTGTACACACTGCTGCTGAGATGCTTGATTATCGATCGATTTTTCGAGCCCGCGCGCATTCTCTTCCCCCCACTGTCTTACCAGCGGTGGTGTAATACACACACCCTGAACGTCCCGTACACACACCTGTACTGTGGTTAGAGGCACTTGCAGTGTCCAGTTTTATTGCCTCTCTCTATCTACGGTACTGTCTCATTTGTTTTTCAAACCGTCACGTGGGGAGGACGCCGGAAACAGGGAAATTTGGGGGGAGAACCTGTTTTCCATAATTCCGGTCTTGGATCATCCAGAATATGATTTTCCGTATTTTTCATTGCTGAGAGTGTAACAGTATTATTCATGAACAAAACATAAAGGACTCTGTTTTGCACACACACATCTGAACACAAAAGACAACAAACCACAAAATTTTTGGTAAAAATTTTTTTCCCTCAAATTTCTCTGATTTCTGAAACCCAAAAATGACTTACATTTCACCAAAACAAATACAGTCACTTAGTTCAGCCATTTTCCTTTCAGAAAATGTATGCTTTTAGGTAGCTAGCTTCGTTTATCTATTTTTCATGAATTTTTTACAAAAACAATGCTATTTTTTTTCGAGAATTCTCCAGGGGAGGGGTAACTTTCAGTGCTTGTTGTGTTCAGAGCTCCGCCTGTGAAAGGGTTAAGGGTGGAGTGTGTGAGGTATGGAAGGGTGTGTGTAAAGCTAAAGTTGAAAGTGTAGCCTAACATTATTACTGTTTTGTAAGCCTTGCCTGGTTCTCCTGAGCCAGTATTGTAAAATACAGATATCATTTTCTTCAGTGTCAAAATATTGTGTTATTCACAGACAGCAACAGACTGGTGTTTTAAGAGGTAGCTGAGTGATGGACTTAGCTTCCTATTCATTTGTCTGTGCTGAATCAAGTCATCGCTAACACAGACTGGTTCCTCCCATGGCAAGACAGCTTAGAATCATTATATATGTATTGGCTGCTCTATGAAGCTGTGATGATAATGACTGATGTAATGGTGTCTACCGGTTCATTTACAGTGACAACTGTTCCATTTTACTGTGGAAAACATTCATTATTAACACTCATTATGTCTGATAGGCACAGACTTCTCTCGGCACTCACTTCAGATAGTGCGGATCAGATCATGACAGGCAAATATTTGATGACCGAATGTACAAAAATTTGCTTAAAAGGTCTCTGTGCTACTTCTCTCTCATATAACTGTCTCTCTTTCTCATATAAGTGGAGTGAGCTTTCAAAAAATATCTAGGAAACTGAGCAGGACTTCTACATTCATTCAGGTCAGGCATTTTCCAAATTAACTGGTGTCAGTTCATCAGACTTCCACTGTATTCAAGTTTCTAACAAAAAGTTTTGGCAAGGACATGTTCTTTTGTGGCCACATGCCAGAAATGGCCTTTTCACAGACACAGCATTCTCCAATTATCAAGAATTACAAAAGGTGAAGTTCCTAAAAGTTTAGAGTGCTCACCCTTGGAGGCTTGAAAGGATAATCTGTGGTGAACTGTATATCCAGGAAGAAAACTCCACCCTCATAAACTGATGATTTGGGCCCCAAAATTGTTGAGCTCCATTCATAAAGATTGTCACCTTTTGGACCAGCACTGTGGGAAGATAAGATGAGAGCAACTAGGAAGAGAACTGGTGAGAGGTTTCATCTCCATCATAATACTATGGAAATAAACCACAGCTGATGGATGTGGTTTTGCCCAGAAACTGCTGATGACTTTCATTCATTGTAAGGTGCAATGGATGGGTTACTGGATGGGTTACTATGACTCAGATATTTTTGGATAACTTGTGACATTGTAACTAAACTAAGGTATGCAATAAATCATAAAGTGTATGCAAAATAGTGTAGAATTCTGTTAAAATGAAATTGAAGGGACCATCCATATCTTGGTGGATTTACCAAATCATTTTATAGCATTACATATAAGGAATACTATTTTTTGTGACAGTTATGGCTATCGAGATTGATATCTTGTACATTCAAGCAATTTTAGATTCTGAGTACCAGTATGTATACAGCACTGCTGCCATTTACAGGCGCTGATCACTAGAATTCTGACAATATTTTCCATCGTCTTTAGCCAGATATCTATTATACAGACAGGTGGACTGAGGAAAATGTGAATGAAATGCTTTCCTAAGGCACATACACCATGACCATGGTCGGGAATCAAATCCATGATCTTTAGATCTTGAGTCCAACATCTTAACTGTTTGACCATGTAAAGTATTGAAGAAAATGAGAAGAACAATCTGTGTGGTGTGAGAATGTAAATCGGTTTATAAATAAGCGTGTAAATGGCTCTTATGGTTATACATGGCATTTTGCAACACAGCATATCACAGGTAACAGTAATAAAAGCAACTGAGGATGGTGTGAGTACCAAATGTGAGACAGACAGCAGAGAGTGAGCACAGTCAGTAATGTCTCTAGATGACTGCCCCAATGATGTCTGCAGACGTTGACTGGTTACAGCACTGTGTGTTGTCAGGGATTACTGTACACTGATATCACTGTTAATTGATGCCATGTTTAATTTTTGTATGCCTATCACCAATCAACAATGGGAGGCAGTTTTACAATGGCAGCAACACATGTATTTTTATCTCTGTAAATTAGTCCTCTCTCACCGGCACAACAGTTATCATGTTATCAACGGTACTTTGACACATGTCATTGGGTTGCTGGAAGTATTCTACAATGAATAAAGAGGATCTTAGGAATGGGATTTTCTTCTTTGAGTTCACTGAGATTTCAAGTTAACTCCTGGTGTGTTGAGTGACCTCTATTGTTTTACTAACAAATCAGCACAAAATCTATAAGCTGTCAAGTTAATAAAGAAAAAGATTGAAGAGAAAATGGAGAAAGGTCAAAAGGGCTCTAGAGGAAAAAGTCAGTGTCAAAGGTCATGTCCACAGTGTCAAAGGTCATGTCCACACAGTGAAAGGAATCTCAGGGCAGTAGAAAGGAGAGCTGGAAACAACAATTCCTTCACACAATATAAATGTTACATCCATGCACAAACCTGCAATTTGGTGGAGGATCTAGAGTGATTTCAGCCAGTTCCCTCTGTAACCTAGATTCAGACAAAAAAAAAAGACTGATTAAAAATAAAAAACACATATGTATCCTGGAAAGTTGGGAATTTATTCTAGGCTTTTAAACTGGTCATTCCTGGTTACAAAACAGAGTTTGGTCACATCAATGGCTGCAAGGTAGCACTTCTATTGAATAGTTTTTGTTTTGTGTTTGATCAATGTGCTAAACTGATTTCAAATCAGAGCAAGATAGATTTCAAGCAATTTTTACATCAGTAACAAGATATTCCTGAAAATTTATACACGTGTGTATATAATAATATATAATATTATATATCAATAAATTGTGTAGCCTACCTGCGGCCTGATGTGCTCAGATTTTTGGCAAATTTGGCATTTGACTTGTTGGCACTAGCTGGAGATCCTCCTGCTCCATCTGCTGGGCCAGATCGTGTGCGGCCAGGTTCAGCCATCCGCACAAACTGCAGTCTGCTACCCTGGCTCTCTCTAGCAATGTTTCTTCCTCCCGATGTTCCAGGCTGTGACGAAGATGGAGAGGCTTGACTGGACATTTACAATCTGCACTGTCCAGAGGAATGACTGCTGACAAGGCACAGTAATGATAAAGGACAAGTTTTCATTGCGTCTTCCTTGATCGGAAATAATGTGGGTGTTTGTGTGGTTTATATGTTTGTTAAAACACAGTGCAGTTTATTTGTTTGTTAGATCACAATGTAGTTCATTTCTATACTAAAACACAGTGGAATTTATATGTTTGTTAGAACAGATGGAATTCCAACTGAAACTCACATCTACTGCTCCTGTCTCAATGGATATTAGGGTTTGGGACTTGCCTCAACTGTTGCTTCCCAGACATCTGTCTCAAAGGACATTAGGGTTAGGCTTAAGGTAGGGATAGGGTTAGAGCTGGGGTTGTATAAAAATAGCAGGTTTGAATTTGAGTTAGGGGTGTGAGTCTCATTGAGAATTCCTCCTGTTAGAACACTGGCATTCTCTGGACAGTCATGAACCAATGCTGTGAAATTAAATATTAAAATCATGCACATGATGAGCTGAACTTATTCAAAACTGTTATCATAGAGAGTTAAATATAGCGCCACTACTACCAGCAGCATGGTTAAGATCTGAAGATGGTGGGCTCAGTTCCAACCTTGAATAATGTGGCCACTGTAAATTATTGTAAGACAAAGACATATGTTGCCACTGCTTCCGTCACAAAAGGAGTTGATCTTAAGCATCAAAGTTTCTGAAAATGAAAGCTCCAAATTTCAATTAAATCTAGATTTACAACTCTTGTAACACTATGCTACCTTCATAACAAAAACGCCTGGCCACATCAGTGAATTAGGTCATGTTATTGCTTCATCAGGTTACTTTGTGACCAACCGCTCTGATACCAGCCCACCGAGCCCATCATTCACTCCTCGCAGTCGAGCATGGTGGGCTACTTTAACTCAATTTCACCTCATGCATGCATAAGTTTTAGTTAATGTGACTAAAGTATCTGGCTCTTGCGCTGGACAGGTTGGTTATTTCCAAGAATGAAGGCTTAAGCAGGTTAAGAGTTTCAAAGTCCACTCAGTCCTTGCCCATTGTATTGGTATTGTGAAGTGCTCGAGGCCTGAAACTACACTGAAAGTTTGTTCACTAATAAATACTGCAATTTCAACATTGGTATGCATGCACAGTGTCACTGGTACGACTGTGGATTATAGCGTGTTGGGAGGTTCTTCTAATGATCATCCAATCATGTAGTCTTTAGACTCTTTACTGTTAGTTACTGGTGTGAGTGTGTGTGTGTGTGTGTGTGTGTGTGTGTGTGTGTGTGTGTGTGTGTGTCTCTCTCTCTCTCTCTCTAAACAGGTGTCATCAGGGCAGTAATTACTTGATGAATACAGTCTTTTGTGGGATAATCACGGAATAGGACCGATCTTGTGGCTAAACCAATGACTAAATGAACTGCATCAATGCAAGAGCGGTCCTGTCCCTGGAGATTGCCTCTTTTGTTTCACCGTATGGTTGACGCCTAACGTATACTGTCAGTGTCAGGCTAGATTCTACTCAAGTTAAATGTCTAGACCCGAAGAGGCCATTATGATTTATCAATCAGAACAGTCACCAATGTTGTGATAAGACAGAGATGGTTCTGAATCTATAGCAATCTAATTTCTTGGAATGCTTTATAAACAGAAAAGAAAAGATGTTACTGAATGATGTCCCAGAAGCACGACACAAAAGCCAATACTAACTTACGACTTTGGTAATTTCTTGGAATGAATGCTTCTTAGGTATGCCGAGTTATGGATCAGACAGGAAGTGACTTCGACACACACTTTGAGCTGTATACTTTACGTGCAACTTTTCAAATCAACCCTGCTAATTTAAAGGGACAGGGGAAGCTATTTGCTTCACAGCCTAAAAAATCCATAGTATTTTTTCATAAATTTTCAACCCCTTGCCCATTTCCTTCGCCCAAGCGCTCCCGAGAAAACGCAGCTTGAAAGTCGGGATTTTCACACCCTGCGGGCCGCCATGACTGGTCGTCCGGTCAGCGCGGGAATAAGGCTTGACGTCAGAAAGCGAGAGGCAAGCTAGTAGTAGTCATTATGCAAAGAGAATTATCCACATGCAATAACTTTCGTTGGCTCTAAATATTATGCCTTTTTTTCATTTATCGTTGAGAAAAGTCTTTTGTTAAACTGTGTGAACAACTGCCCGACTTTGATCCCGGTGCTGTAACCTTAGAAAAGGGAGAATAAAATAATATTTGAGAAAAAGGAACATCTGTCTGACCCTATTTATTAATGTTTGCACTGCCTTTGTTTTGTTGTCTGCTGTGTAGTTTAGTGAGCGCTTACTGGCCTAAGATTCTGACAATATAAAATTATTATTTGCTTGAGGAGCACTTTCAGATAATTTAGATGCCGCCACAGTCAAACTTTCTGTGCTTAGGAGCGGCACTAGTTGTGTCACTAGTCATAAATCAATCAAAAGGCTTACAAGAGCAGATCAAAAAGGGGGCACATCGACGTGAAATTTATTTTGACATTCTTATTTTGGTCAGAGATGACCACGGGATCATTTTTATAGAATACCCGTGAAAACTTTTGTAGTTTTGAAAAATTGAATCGGTCAATCGGTCTTCACTATCAGTGAGGGGAATGAGGTATATCCTAGTATGGGTTGGGTGGGCATGAAGAGAAAGAGGGGGAAGGGGGGAGGCGTGGATAAGGCAAGGAGCAATAGGGTGGTGGAATAAGAATCTAGGAAAAAACACGGGGTAAGGACAAAAAAGAATAACTAGACGCTAATAGACAGAGAGAGAGAGAGAGAGAGAGAGAGAGAGAGAGAGAGAGAGAGAGAGAGAAGCCAAGATGCTTTTATCCCCTGAGTCACTGTTCACTACCTGCCTTCTCGCTGTTTTTCCTTAGCAACTCAGGCTCTCACTTTCTCTTATTGCTTCTATTCTCTCTCTCTCTCTCTCTCTCTCTCTCTCTCTCTCTCTCTCTCTCTCTCAACTCCAAAGACATTGTAAATGTAACGTCTTTGCTTCACCCCTGTAATTGTGCCCACCCATCTATCCCCTCCCTCCCCCTCCCCATCTCGTAACTGTTGCTATGCTCAACGTGGCATATCCATGCTAACTGCTATGGCCCTTTTCATTTTTCTCTTTGATCGCGGAGACCAGTTCTTTCTTTCCAAAGATTTCACAAGTATTCTCCAAATTATTCCCGTGGTCATCTCTGGCCAACATAAGAGTGTCAAACTATTTTCACGTCGATATGCCAGCTGTTTGACCGGCTCTTCGACGCATGTTCATTGATTTATGACTAGTGATGTAACTAACACCGCCCCTAAGCGCAGAAAACACTGCCTGAGACAATAGTTACTTGTCAATCAAATCCTATCCTGCTGTGCAACATCTTAACAACCTATGTGCCCCTCAGGCAAATGAAAGAGAATGTAAGAACCGTAGACCAATGAGACTGAGAGCTCATTAAACAATACAAGGGGGAAAACGGCCCAGACAACCATACATAGGCTATGCATACATTAATAAAGCGACTCACTCAGTGCCCAGACAGATGCTTCTTTTATCCAATATTCATCCTGCTTTTTCTAAGATTACAGCATTGCAATCAAAGTCAGGCACTTGTTCACAGTCTTCAACAAAAGACTTAATGATAATATATAAAAAAAAAGGCATAAAATTTAGCACCAAGGAAAGTTATTGCATGTAGATAATTCTCTTCGCACAACGACTATTAGTAAGTATTAGCTCGCCTCTCGCTTTATGACGTCACGCCTTATTCCCGCGCTGACCGGACGACCAGTTATGGCGGCCCGCGCGGTGTGAAAATCCCGACTTTCAAGCTGCATTATCTCGGAAGCGCTCGGGCGAAGAAAACGTGTAAAGGGTTGAAAATTTATGAAAAAATATTGCAGATTTTTAAGGCTGTGAAGCAGATAGCTATCCCTGTTCCTTTAAGAGTGTGCCATCCGCGGGAAGAGTAATATCCAGCAGAATCTTCGATCAAAGCATTTGATATGACAATTCATACATTCATTTAGCAAAATCATCATTCCCAGACCGATTTACTGTTCAATGGTTTACAAACAAAAATTAAAATAAATTCGTTAAGGAGACATTTTTTTTTTGATAATACTACCCTTCGGGTGTTACTAAGTATGGAAATATAGTCTGAAACAGGGCTGCCGCTCATGTGGAGTTTTCACTAGATCTGGTGAAATTGAAATATTATTATTTTTTTTTTTTCATTGATCTAAATTTTATTGCGAAAATGGGGTAACATCCTAACGCCGCTCAGCAACAAACTCATGTCACCTTCTAGTTCTACACCAGATCAAGAGCCCTATTATCTCGTTAGCGGTATGATTGAACAGTCTTAGCATTACCGTACGTAAAATTAACTTTCATACACAATTTCACTCGGCAGAAATAAATGAGTCATGGCGGTTCAGAAATCGAGGTTTTTTTTTTTCTTTTGGTCAATTTGGCCAACTATTTTGGGATTTTCTGGGGGGAGAAGAACTATCGAAGCAAGTGACCACTGGCCAGTTTTTTAATCTAGATGTCACTCATATGTCTCTTAGATACCAGTCTGCGTTATCCTACTGATTTTTTTTTTTCCAAAATTTTCTGTCTTGATGCACAATTATGAGGAACTAGCAATATGGGTGAGCAAAATGTACCTTTAGGCACGTTGATATGCAACAAAGCATAGAAGCCCAATGCACTCGTGGTGATAACAGTTGCACACCACGTTATGTGGGAAGGGTTTCCCTTTCTTTCATATTAGCTTTGTTAGTGAAGTTTAGACAGTAAATTTGGCGTTTATGTACCGGTATTTATGTACCGGTGTAAGTCCCAATCCATAGGATGCCAGATTTGCCTTGGCTCTTTCGGATTTTTTGCTCTTTTTTAAAAGCCTTTGGCTCCCAAATAACTGACTGGCTCTTTGGCTCCTTCTTCGCTCCAACAGATTTTAGGTCAAAAGTGATTTTCCTAGATACAAAACGTGTTTGCATTTCTCTGTAACTTTCCAGATAATTACGGTTTGGCTCTTTTTCATGTGCGAACTGCGATTTGGCTCCGCTAAAAAAAAAAAAAGGTCTGGCAAGCCTGATCGCCGACAAAAACGGCACAAATTGTCGCCAGCGGCACAAAAATTGTCGCCAGCGATTATTTGTGCCATGAGTGTCGCTACATAAACTCAAATGCATCGGCGACAATTTGTGTCGTCATATGTTACGCCACAAACTGTCGCCGGTCACCATTTGTCGCCGGTCACTGTAGTGTGTTTATGTGTGTATTTAAGCCTGTGAGTGTGTATATAATATGTGTGAGTGAGAGGGAAAGAGAGAGAGAGAGAGAGAGAGAGAGAGAGAGAGAGAGAGAGAGAGAGAGAGAGAGGAGAACCTGCGGGAACGTATGGCTGCTTGTCACCGTTTTGATATCTGTGTGAGTGTTTGATTATGAGATTGAAATGTGCAAGTGTGATACAAATTATTCAGACCCCAAATTAGCAGGAGCAGATACCTGGATGCTCAGCCTTCAGGCTCCAAGTATCAATAGCATTAATTCTATTGCGATCGCGATAGTTTGTTTGATATTTATTCGCTCGTTAATTCATTCATTGATCGGTCAGCGGGTGGTCGGCAGGTGGCTCCTCCGGTCGCGTCGGTCAGTTGGCTGGTTGGTTTATTGGTTGGTAGATCAACATGATTGACTAATTATTGGACTGAGTGACTGAATGATGGACGATCGGAAGATCAACAATTTGTTTGATCGATTGATTGACTGATCGAATGACTGATTGACTCATCGATCGATCAATAGGCCTACATTGATTCTGTGATCGATTTATCTATATTAACAGTAATGATAGATTAATTTTTTTAGATCGATTGCTCGATATTGATTCATCGATTGATTTTGATCTAGGCACTCTCTCATGTGTTCTTTCTCTTTTCTAACCCTAAACCTAAACCTAACCCAAACCCTAGCCCTAACCCTAAACCTAAACCTAACCCTAAACCAAAACCCTAAACCTAACCCTAAATCCAAACCCTAAACCTAACCCTAAACCCTAAACCTAAACCCTAACCCTAAAACTAACCGTAAACCTAAACCCAAACCCTAACCCTAAACCCAAACCCTAACCCTAACTCTAAACCTAAACCCAAACCCTAATCCAAGCCCTTACCCTAAACCTAAACCCAAACCCAAACCCTAATCCTAACCCTAACCCTAACCCTAACCCTACCCCTAACCCTAAACCTAACCCTAAACCTAAACCTAAACCCTAAACCTAAACCCTAACCCTAAACCTAACCCTAAACCTAACCCTAACCCTAACCCTAAACCTAAACCCTAACCCTAAACCTAACCCTAAACCTAACCCTAACCCTAAACCTAACCCTAAACCTAACCCTAAACCTAAACCTAACCCTAAACCTAAACCTAACCCTAACCCTAACCCTAAACCTAAACCCTAACCCTAACCCTAAACCTAAACC
>JAWQUT010000863.1:16664-34164 GCA_033807755.1 Ellobium chinense
TTGATACATGAAGGTCAAGGTTAATAATGATGTCTATGACTTTATTCAAACAAATGTACATATACATAATTACTACGTAAATGTTATTCATTTATTCTATACTTCTTGCCCAGACACTCTTTCTATACAGCTATTACCTCTCTCAACACTCTGTATCTTTCACATTCTAACACAAACGTTCCTTATTTAAACGCATTCATAATCTTTGATGTCATCACATTGTTAGCATATTTCCTCTACACTGGTTACAGTCATAGCTATCAGCGTTCGCTAAATTCTAAACTTTTTGTGTGCACATATTTCGACTTCGTGTTTTGACGGGTGAAGTTCGCTGATCAGCTGTTTCTGAACACCTTTGTGATTTCACATTTTGATAGTCTTCATACAACATTTTAAACCTGCTCAGCAATGTACACATAATTATGTTTGTTACCATACACATAGGTAGACCTCTACACAAACACACAAGAAAATATATTTGAAAAATATGTATGTTCATGATTGTTGTTTCAAAGAATTTGTTCCTAAGAATGTCCTCAGTATACTGTCGTATGAGCATTGTTTTGTACACATATATGTACGCCCGCATGTGAAAAGTATTGGTATCCACTGTATAATTTTTCGAAGAGACAATTATTTGTACCAGGTAGAACCTGGACTGATTCGGAAGACATGAGAACAAGAAACAGGTCTATGAATGAGAATGGTATTATGGAGAATATGAAAAAAAAAAAAAAGAATGATGATGCTGACATGGTCACATAATGGTTAACAGGTATCAAGTACTGAAGCTTGTGTCATGGCTAGAAGCCATAAATGACGTCATTGTAACGTCTCAATTCTGCGGTTTTCCCGCATTTTCTTTCCCCCCATTCCCCCTCCTCTCTCCATTACCCACTCTCCATTACCCACCCCTTTTGTATATATATGATTATTCTGCATGCTTCTGTTATCTTTTTCAGGTTTGTTTAATCTTTAAGATGCATTCATTTATGTATGTGTAATAATAACCATTTTCATGTCGTTTTCTTGTATGTACAACAATCCATTAATTGACGTTTTGAGTAATGCATATCCCTATCTTTTAACGGATCTGTTCAGAAGCGGTAAAAGCACATTTGTCCGCTCTCTTCCAGCTTCTTCTTCTTGTCTTCACCTTCTCGGGACTTGATTTACAACATTATCGCAGTTGTACTAATTACTGCATCAGCACCTTGCTTGCTGGTTCCTTCTCTCGGTAAATTTATGAGGGTCAGAGGGTCAGTCGACCTTGAGCAGTCTCTTTGCTCCTACTCTCTGACCTCGCTTACACTTTCCTATTCCTCTCCTGTCTCAGAAAGTCGTTCTTCAATCTGCTTGTAACTCTCTTGTACTCCTCTATCTTTTGTACTTTATTATCATGATTAATGTTCATTTATAATATATCATGAGCATGTATTTTATTTGACATTATGTTTCATACTATGGTATTTGATACTTCTAAATGAAGTATAAGGTTCGTCCAAAACATAAATGATTCAGATTGATTGATAAGAGAAGATAATTGAGGGTACACATTTCAGGATTGACCCTTCAGGGGAACTGATTACTGATGAACAGCATTTTATTGTAATAAGAAGTCGTATTCCCGAAATGCTCGCATGTTCTAGCATTACATAATTCGGTTTGTACAGTGCACACCTAACGATTTTGTGTATTAATTCTTTGATATTGATTTCATTTTCATTGTTATTAAACAGACTAAAGACATTTATCGAATGGCCAGCTACAATTTTCATCCTTAAAGTCTGACACTCTGAGCCATTACGTGTCTAGGAAATCTGTACTTGTATTTAGTCTTACAATTTTAGGATTGTATGCATGAAGTACATGATTTGTTTTGAACGTTCATATATAATATAGTTAATGATACCCATATACATTTTGTTCACATTGGTACTTTTGTTTAATGTTTTGATACCTGGCTGGATTTGTGATCAGTCCATGAAGCATTTTTGCTCTGTTGGTAGCACTCAAAAATAGTAGTTAGGTTAGCTCGTATGGTAGGGTTGATTTTTGTCGATTTTGTGTCATAGCAGGAGCAATGACTTCTGTGTGCCAGAGGGTGATGTAATAGTTAGGTTATTGGCTCGCTCTAAGAAGATCACCATAAATATAGTTGTCAGGTTCGTGGCGTGAGTCGGGTCGACACAGCAGGGGTCATACTAGCCCGACCAAGCATAGAGCGTCCTAGGTAGACGTCCAACCCCTTTTCCCTTTTATAGAAATAGCGTCACTTCTGGAATGGTGCATGAGTTCTGCCAATGACCCGCACTGTAGCCAAGGGTATAAAAATTGCATGCTCACCCTTGCACGAGATCTAGAACTAAAACTGGAATTGGATTGAAGATGAGAACTAGAATTACTATAGAATGATTGCAACTATGTGACTTAGTATAGCAATAAACGTGTGTATACCTTATTTGAAGAGTCATGTCATAACTCTGTGTTCTACACCGTAAACTAACAATGTAGGGGACTTGTCCCCAACGCCCCATCGAACAACACCAAATGGAGTAACAACACAAACTAATATTAGTGAAGAAGCAGCACAACAATTAGTGAAGCTACAACAATAGGCGGACCTACAACAATATTATATCATACGTTACCCTGTTATTCCAATAAAACAGTCTTTCAAGTGTCTGTCATAATGATATGACGCCTCTGCTGGCCCCAGGCAACCCATAGGATTACATTATCCAAAGTCCGAATTGTTACAACCACTGCGCGCGTGGCGGCCATAAGCTTACGTCAAATACGTTCTTGCCACATGGCCCAGCTGTCTAGCCAGTGCTGTGCGGACGGGTGATAGCATGTTGGTATGAATGTTTTAATTCCTCTGTGAACAGTAGATATGCCAAACAAAATCATGCTGAGGCAATAAAAATGCAGAATACTTTTTCTGGCTTACTCTATCAAACTTTACATTTGAATTTGGAATACCAGAACCTTAATTAAAAGCTGAATAATACATTGTCAGGTAGAGGTGTCTGCAGATGCTGGAACGTAAGTGACGTCAGCGTTTTTGCCGCGGGCTTCTGCTGATCGGGGAAGGGGAATAATTCTGGACTTAAGGGCCAAACCCGGTAACTCTAGCTCTCCTTATTGCGTCATATTACATACGCGCACGATAACAGAACGATGCTCTTTCTTCGCAAAATTGACTCGGTGGGCACCATAGATAATTTTTAGAGAAAAAAGGTATTAAAAAGTGGAAAATTATTTTTGATGTGCGTGTCCTACTTTAAGGTCTTTTGTCTTTGCACTTGAGAGTAGGCTTGTTTTAGGAAAAGTTTGTGGTTGAACACCAGGTAGTTGGGTTATAAGGGTGGCACTATGGTTAGTTCGGGTGCGCTGGCGTGGTCTTGTTGAGACAACGGTTTCTGGTAGGTTATGCTATAGCCTGAATGCAACATGAAATGTATTTGCTGCTGTGAATGTTAATTGTTTTAGCTGTGTGTATTTGCACACCAGCAATGTGAAGTGTTTTGCAAGAATTCTGAAGGTCCATAAAGTCAGAGCGGCTCATCTGAATTACATTTTTCATTGATTTTATTTCATCATCATGGACGAAATGGAGCGCTCTGACTGCATCCTCTGCACGACGCCATTTTGACCAAAGTCACGTGAATCAAGGGTAGCCAGGGACTGGCCAAAAACCACCACTACCGTTTCTTTCTTTGCCAAGAGTGAGGACATGCTAGTTCCAAGACATCTCTTAAGAAATTCTAAAATATACAGCCAATACGTACATAGGACATTTTGGAAGTTTTTTTCACGACCTGTAGGTTACAAATCTGGCTACCGTTTTAACAGGCATAGGACATTGTGGAATTTTCTATTCGATTTGGCATGACAGGTGAAAATTTCAAATTGATTACACACATAAAAGACTCACAATTTCTTAATTTTCTCAATAAAACTAAGAAAAATTTTTTAAAATATCAAAATCCATCCAAAAACAATAAAGTTATGAATTTTAAAGTTTTATTGGACTTGGATACTTTGCGACAATTCGTGCCGCACCACCGAAGGCCAAGATTCCAAGGTCACAATTTTAACAAAACAAAAAAGAAATGTGATACAAAGACAATTTCAGACACAAAACCACACAGATACTGGCATCTAGAAGTTTTGTATCATTTATAAAATAATTCAAAGAGCTATGGACCTTTTAAAAATGGCAAAAATCTCATCAATAAAAAGTGTCAAAAATGGCTCGTGTGCCATCTTCAAGGGCTAATAAAACAACAAATTGTAAACCCAGATGACTAAAATTATTTTTATGGCTACTATGTTACTTAGAGACCTAGTCTAATTTTTTTTCAGGGATTACAAGCATTAAAAAAAAAGTAAGTTATAGGCAATTACAAAGCAGGTTGGAACTAATATTTGCACTTTTCAAAAATAACTAGAAAATGACGATAATATGCTGAGATTTCAAGACCACAAGAATCCTATAAATCAACAAATAAATTACGGATATAATTTTATGTATTGTCCAATGAACTGTATTTAAAAAGAATAAGTTTACTTTGTTAAACAATATTTTGGACAAAATATGAGACAATTGGTCATAAAATGATCAAAAGAGCTTTGCCGTCATGAGATGAAAAATCAATAAATATAAATCATATACCAAATTAAAGCTTATTTAATGTACTTTCCAATGAATTGTAGTACAAAAGACATTTGTTTAACAAGGTGAGACTATTTTGGACAAAGTATAAGATAGCTGGTCATAAAATATCAAAAAGGGCTTTGACGTTACAAGAAAGTTTTAATGAAAAAAAATAATTATAAAATCAACAAATAGAGCTGCAGACATAAACCATGTACTAAATTTAAGCTTATGAATTGATTAAAGCACAAATTAAAGTTGGGAAACAATTTTGACAAAATGAAAGTTTAAGATTGGAAAAAAAATGTTTAATGGGCTTAGACATCACGCAATAACTATATGAAAAAACAACAGTTACAAATTAGGCCACAGTGGTGATTTGTACGTCAAAGTTACAGTACTTCTCTGTTTTATCATATGAAATAAAGCAAAAACTAATAAAATAGTAATGAGACACAAGATTTAGATTTGTGAAAAAGGCGGAGAAAATTTGATCATTCAAGCAGTGTGGCTGACTACAGAAAAATCATTTTACATCAGAGCTGCAACCTTGTTTAAGTACTCTTTTAACATTAAAATCCGTTTTGTGTAATATAATATTACCTAACACTGAAACACATCAATAATAGAGATCTATTGTATTTGAATGAAAATTCAATTCATAAGAATTAGGCACTTCAATAAGATGTCAATGCAACTTTTCTTCATTCATACAAAATCCAGCACAAAGCTATTCAGACTCTAGCTTACCTATCTTTACTAGGACTTGCACCACTGGTTGTAATGTGCTTCAAAAATTATCTTACAAACACTGTTTGTTTCCTGAGAGTGTGATGTTATCTTCTAAAACTAGAGATCTAAATCTAATCTGATCTTTAAGCTTCTCTGTTGCTTTAGGACCGTTAAACAGCTCGTCCAATTTCTCTTTGAAACAAGATGCACATCAAGCATTGCATTAATTGCAGCAAGTTTTCTTTCCTCAGCATTTATGCCTTTTTCATCCCTTTTCCATTTGTTTTCATATCATTTATTCTTCTTTTTACCTTTTCTTGAACTGCCTTCTATTCATTTCTATGCCTTTGCATCCATACTGGGTCGTACTTAATTCCTTTTTGAACAAGTTTCTGACTGAACTTCGAGCCATTGAGCAGTGTTATTATATTTCCACATGCAGGTAGTTGATCTTAGACTCAATGAACCATTTCCTCTCTTGTTCAAGTCATAATCCAAGTCCCCAAAAAGGTGTTCTCCAGTTAAAGTGGTTAAAGGAATGTTGCTAGTACAATTTTTATGTCTTCTGCCACCTCTCCTCCAAAACTGCCTCCATCTAAAAAGCCTGAAAATTGCTTTTGCAAAGCCTCACCACTTCTCTCAACAATCACATGTAGGGTGGAACAAAAAGTCACCTCATCATAGGCTTCAGAGCTGAAAAAGTCTCTGATGATCTCATACTGTCTCTCACTAGCTTTAAAGTCATGAAATAGATGTTGCAGTGATAGGATTAAAATCTTCAGCACGCCAGAGATTCAGTACAGTATTCATTGACTTGACGCAGTCAGTAAAATGTGAAAAAAATGACAATGCAGCAATGTTTGAAATTCCTCTTTTGTCTCTGATGTCAGCGATGACTTATTGCAGCCTGAGGTTTGAAGGGAAGACATAATCAGTCAGGAATGATGCTGTGCCATTTTTGTGCAGCAACAGAGCAGTGGCATTCTGGAAAAGGTTGTTAAGGCGATTCGAATGGTAACGTAAATTTTGAGTCTTTATTATTTAAAGTACAATAGGCCAGCCATTCCTGTCTTGAGCCATGCTTTTAATCACCTCTAGGTTCAAGGCATTCTGCAGCCATACGGATAAATAACTGCAGCACTCTCAGTGTTTTTTTCAAAAGATTTGTATGCAGAATTTACATCACCACCTTTGATCCATCCTCTGTCCAAATCTCTTTCAACTGACCTATTGGCCTCTTCAGCAGCAGATGACAATGCTAGCAAGAAGTGGGCATTGCAGAATATAAAATGCGTCGAAGTGTCTTCATCTTGTAGAAGTTCACATTAGAATGCTGCCATCTTTTTGTCAAAACATTTCATTAAAGATACCCTGTCTGACGTTAAACATTTCAACTTTCTGATGACTTCCTTAACAAAGAATTCTGATTAACTTCATCATTGTCAAGACAATAAATTTCATACATGCTCTTGAAAATGTCAATGCATTTTTCTAAAAGAGTATCAGCATCATCAGATGCCATTTCTGTATAACCTAAACTTAACAATTTTCCAAGAGACAGCTGAGGATGTTGTTCTAAGCAGTGTGCCTTCTGACGACTTGTAGCATCACTAGCAAATAAAAAATGTTCAGAATTTTTTAATTTCATCAACAACTTGATGCTGAGCAATTACATTGGCTTCATTAGCAAAAATCAAAGAAGTAGACTTACTGGGTAAATCCACCTTTGTCAAATTAGTTGCTGTAATGTATAACTTTGAAACACAAAGAAATTAAAAGATAATATAAAGAAAGAAGGTATAAAAATACGAGAAAGACCGATAACATCCTACGATGTAGAAAGAAATGTTACAAGTGTTACAATTAAAGATGTTCCTTATGAGCTATCAAACACATTTATAGTAACATGTATGTCCAAATACGGAACACCTGTGCACGGTAGCATACAAAGAGGTTACAGAAGTTGAAACAGGAGCAAGGTACATAGACTACAACACTGGACGTAAAAGACATTATTCCAGACGAAATATTCTTTGCTTCACACAAATTCAGAATTTTTGCTGACAAAAACAGAACTGAATGTAAATTCTGCAAGTCAACTGACCACCTTTTTATTTCAGGTGTGAGAAGAGGAGTGTAAGTAAAAAACTAAACTGTGTTTTAAATGTCAAAGTAGTGAACACCTTATCAAAGGCTGTCCACAAAGAGAAATAATAAGAGTGCTCGCTGTGCTCCTGGTAAAGACACACAGACACCACATGTGACACTCTTTCATCCCAAGAGTGTGAGGAGGGAATTAGAGAAATGAGGTGAGATGAAAGGAACATGGAAGACACAGCAGTAGAAAGTGAAGACAGTCAGACATCAGGGAAAGACGACTCACAACAAGCAAGTGAAGAGGAAAACATCTGTGCTGAAAATTACAGTAGGAGATAATAATGATATCAGTGAGGAGGATACACTACAGGCAAGTCAACATGAATGGTGAAGAAGGCAACAGCGGAGTCAGAAATACAACAGAAGAGGACTGCACACTTGAGGTAGGCGAAATGAACATGAATGACAATATAACATTAATACTAGAAGATAGTCATTGTGCGCGACTCTTAAACAAATGGAAGAGAAATATAAAAACATCAAAGTAGTGGGGGTTTTGAGAAATTTCATTACAAAAATGTGCAAATTATATATATATTTTATTTAAATACGTCTTGTTTCATATACATAATAACCCACAATATAAATTTACAACTAGGAGTACGGCAACGCTGCTAATCACAGGTAATTGAGAATATGAGTATAAAGTGCGCATGAATCATTAAGGATGTGACCAGCAGTGAACAACACGCTGTAGAATTATCACACTGGTGATACCTCAAAAATGAAGAAAGCGGATCTTGTATTCCACTAAAAGTTTAAGTTCCCAAAGTTTCCTGGGCCCGAAAATTTTGTTTCTTAATTACCCTTTTAAATAAATAGTGTTGTGCCAAATTTCGACGAAATCTAAGGATTTAGACAAAAATTAGGGCGAATTTTCCATGCCTATTTATTCAAAAACAAAGTATTGACTAAAGTTGTTGTAGATAAAAAGAGAGCGAAAAATGACAACATAATGACCATAAAGATGCAATGGTAACATTCATCTGCTAAAAGTCTACGCAGGCAGCACAAAGCCACCACCCACGATATCTCTATTTTCTCTCCACCCCAAGTATGTGTTGACCGTAAAACCAATCTCACTTTTCCATCCGAGCACGGTGATAGGAGCTCCCCGTGATGATCTTACACTCTCCGCAAATTTGTACGGCAGTCGACTCATTCTCTCAGTCATTGGTCTTACCGTTATCTTTTTGCATGTCTGATCAGGGTGTACGACGATGAAGGCCAGGTATTCTTCGTCAACACTGTCAGCAAGGTTCTTCAGCTTGTCTTGCAGATTAGCTTGGAAGCGGTGCCACTTCTCAACCATCTGAGCCAATTTGTCACAAACTTCCTTGTCGTGTGTTACACAACGCATGATGCAGATATCGAAGCTCTCGCTGCTGAACTTCACATTCACGCCCTGCAGCACTGGATAAGGACGTGGATCATCGCCATCATCATACCAGAGATGACATATGGTGTGTTGTGCTCTGCAATCATCAGCCACAAGGGTTACGGAAGTGACTACTTCTACCTGACCCCATTTTGTTTCAGCTGTATCAAAACTCTTCTGACACTTTTCACAAGGACATTTTGCACCGTCGTCTTTTGCGAACTCCCTGGTCATGCGATACACTAGCCCACTCCCAAGGATCTTCCCCGGCGCGTCTTTCCCTCTGTAATCGATCCCTACATCCATCAGCACAGTGAGGTCTGATGTTGTTCGGATGTATTTCACCACGTGTTCGTCACGCCAAGTTTCAGGGAGGGCCTCCATGTTGAATTCTTTAATGGGTATTTCCGGCTTGTACGAGGTGAACTCAGTGTTCTTGCAATCTAGGCCATGTCCAAAAGTTTCATTTCCTATCCTCACAAAGCTCTTGCCTCCAAGACGTCTCATAGGGATTTGGTCACCTTTGGGTGCGATTAAGAAAAAAATATATGAAAACAGGTTTAAATGAAGTGTCCAAGCTCATGTGCAGGGACTTACCGTAACAACAGGTATCTACAGTCGAGTAAGCTTTGCTTCGCGTCAGATATCTGTCAAATAACTAAAAGAACTGCTGGTAGATTGCTCTAAGATTTTGCCTCAGCCTCTATGTTAATCTGGATGTTATGACTAATCTTATTTAAATAATAAACAAAAATCCTTCTAGAAATTTCCTTTTCATTAAAAGTATTATATTCTTCAAAATCAACCAGGTCGTAACTTTCAAAATTTTATCCGGAATTAAACACACCATTTCCTTGTTGAAATCAAAGTTTCGTGAATTGTGCTTATATTTTTATTGATCTCTTTAAAGCCCCAACCGGCCTATGCGTGTCAAAATACACGTATGCATATAATAAGCATGTGAAGCACCAATTTTGAAAGCATTTTTATTATATAAACAGGGCCTATTTCCGGTATCATAGAAGTGTGTAATCATTTTTAGGTATGTGACACGTTACATAAATTTGACCTTTGACCTGTTTACGAATATTTTGATGGAAGCCGTGGAAGCTTCTAGGCGTATGAATATGTGACGTCATTTCTTTTGTAACTCTTTTCACTCCCATGGGGTTTCCCTCTGTCTAGATTAAAAAAAAACAAAACAACAACATTATTTCAGTTTTCAGACGCTTGTCGTCATTCTCTTCACGTTTCAGTTTCAGTTCAGTTAAACATTTGAATTAAAAGTACTTGAAATGTCACAGTGTTTCTTTGGTCTAACGTTTCATCGATGATTGTCAGCTGTTTGGATCAACCTTGTGTCGCGTAACTGTGTGGTTCATTCAGTTCAGTTGTGATGGATATGTCTCAAACAAGGTGAGGGCCACTTCAGGGTACTTTTCACGATTAAGAGTTCATTTTTTTGTATTAGTTAGAGTTTATATGATAAAAAGGAACTGAAACTCGTGTTTGTTTGATATCAGATTTATGAAATTCGTTAAACATCGATCGTATTCGCTCTCCTGAGAATCGCTACAACGATAAATTAAAATTTGCAATTTTAAAATCAATACTGGCTCTATTGGAAAGGTACTGTGGTACGTCAGGCAGTGGTAGGGAAATTTCCGGCTTACTTTCCTTACAAATAATCTGTTCTTCATAGGAAGTAATTGATGCAGTGTGATGCTTTTGAGATGACATGATGAAGTTGACATCTTTTTGCGTGGAAAGAAAACAATATAAATGAACGGTCTAGATGGTAAAGCAAAACGGTTGGACTGAATTGATCACAAACTGTGGATTATTTGTATGTGATATTCACATTGGAGTTGGTGATCTTAAAGATAGGCCTGTGGATTTTTGTAAGCATGTGAGTTACAGTATGATTGTCTAGCGAAGTTTTGCTGATTTGATGTTGTGGGTTTAATCTATGAGAAGAGCTTCATGTTCATCTCCTCTCACATAGGCTGAAATACAAACAACTTGAAGATCATGAGTATCACCAGGGCACACTTTGCAGAATGTTAGACAATGACCTGTATTTTGCAGCTGAAGAATAAGTATTATAGGGTCTGAGAGACGGTTCGTGTCTGTGTCCAGTTATTGTCATTATCTCCCTAGGCTCAACTCCCACAAAAGACAAAGCCGCATTAACTCTCTCTCTCTCTCTCTCTCTCTCTCTCTCTCTCTCTCTCTCTCTCTCTCTCTCTCTCTCTCTCTCTCTCTCTCTCTCTCTCTGTTTTATTCTATGCCTCCACTGAATATGTTATCATAGCCTAGACTGCCTACAAAAATGATCAGTTGTTCGCCGTTGTTGTTTTTTTTTTGAAGTGCTCTACAGGGTTATGCATTACTCAGCATTTACTGAACTGTCTACCACTGATTAGAACACGATAAACCTGTCTTTTAATTTGATTAGAACACGGAAGGGAAATAAAGTCATTTTGCAATTTGACGATCAAATTCTTCACATTGCCAAAGTCAGTCTGCAGGCATATCACCACGTAGACGGGTGGAAAGGTAGGGATGGTGCAGACGAGGCGGGGTGACTTCCTCCACGTGCTAGTGAACTCCGGTAGGCGTAGGTGATCCCACACAGGCTGAACAAAGTGCAGTTCTTGGTGAGGCGAAGAAAGGAATTGGCTCTGTTGACAATAGTTTGCTGAACCTTCAAACGACACTCATTAGAAAAGGACGTCGCCCTCTCTGGGGCTATCGATTTTGAGGTTTATATACTCACGATCAAAAGTAAGTATACAGTTTTGTTTACATTGTTATTATGTAGGGCATGGACCTAGAACACGGTGGTCTGCAGGAATTGTTGTGAGTAATGTTCAGAATGATTTCAAAACAAAAATTCTACGATCGCGCGATTGGTTCACTCGCCCTCATTTGCACGTGCTGTTTTGACCTAATTGCATCTACTGGTCATCACGTGATATGTAGAGTTGAATTTTCACTTAGGATTTACTTGTTCACTCAAGCGGTCTTCAAATCAAGAGAAAAGTTTAGTTTTTCTTCAGTGTTAACCATGCCACGCTTGAGTGCGGAAGAGCGTGCTCGCGCCATTGGACACCTGGAAGCCGGTGTGTCCATCAGAAGGGTTGCTATGATGTTCAATGTAACAAGACGGACAATTTACCATTGGCAGCAACGTTTTCTTGTCACTGGGACAGTTACTGAACAGCCTAGAAGTGGGAGACCCCGAATTACGACTCCGTACCCAGCACCTTCGGAACCGCTTCCAAACTGCCACACAAACAGCCGGGAACTTTCCCGGACATCAAGCTATAAGCAGACACACAGTCCGACGCCGCCTCCTTTCCTATGGCATCAGAGCGAGACGCCCCCTGCAGCGGCCTTTTCTGCAGCCCCATCACCACCAGGCCCGCCTGCAGTGGGCTCGTACTCATGCCGCCCCAACAAAACACCAATGGGCTACCGTTCTTTTTACAGATGAATCCAGATTTGTCCTTGGGAGACATGATGGACGCATGCATTGCTATCGGCGAACCAACGAGAGGTATCTGCCCCAGTGCATCCACGAGGCCCCGAATAGAGGCTATGGGCAGGCGATGGTATGGGGCGGCATCACCAGAGATCACAGAACAGCTCTTGTTCATGTTCCTCTTGCTCTGACAGGAGCGAGGTATACCGCCACCATCCTCCAGCCTCACGCTATTCCGTTTTTAAATCAACACCCTGGATTCACTCTCCAGCACGACAACGCCCCATCCCACCAATCTCAAGTGACCTAGCAGTTCATGATAGGACATCAACGTCCTCACCCCCTGGCCTGCCGTCTCCCCAGACCTCAACCCTATAGAGCACGTCTGGGACATCATTGGACGCTAAGTCGAAGCCATGATCCCCCCACCATAGAACCAGGACCAACTACTTCAAGCATTGACACAGGCATGGAACAACATTCCACAGCAGCAGTTGGCAACATTAATCAACTCGATGCGGCGCAGATGCACTGCTGTGATTAATGCCGCCGGAGGGCACACAAGGTACTAGTTTCAAGTGTGACTTGACCTTTACAGTTCAAAATGTGACGGACAAGGTAAGCCGCCAAGATCCTGCATCGTTTTAGTTGAGACTTATTTATGGACGAGGAGTCTGATTTTTTGTTTTCACCCTCCTCCACAAAATATGGGACTTCAGACCCCAGATTCGAGACAACGAGGTTCCATTTGCGTGAACTTTATTGAAAATAAACCCCAGGTTTGAACGACACACTTTTCACCTCCCATTGTCACGTTGTCTTTTTGCTATGGGTTATGATTGAGGTGTATACTTACTTTTGATCGTGAGTATATATGCTTACTCCTTTCTTCGTCTCGTTGTTCAGCACAGTAAGGGACACCACTCCAGAAATTCCCCGGCACTGGTTCAACTCAGTCATTTCTCACCGCCGTACAACTATTTTTGTGAATAGGCAAGGCAACATCATTTTTAAATATCAGAAGATTTTGAGCCCCGTACAAGTCCGGCAAACGCTTGGCGTTTCAACTGGCAGTTTTTGTCGCATGAAAGAAACGCGAGAATGAGAGTCAACGAAACCCCGTCAATTACTAAGGCTGCTTGTGAGATCTTCTCTGTTCCTTGAAGCTTATATTGTACTTGAAACTTTAAAATTGGAAGTTTTTCCTATGTCACGGGTTTGATTTTTGTTGTCTTTTTTCTTTTTTTACATATTTCTGCATTCTGACATAGGCTGCCAAGGCCCCCCACCCTCACCCACCCCCTATATTATATTAGAGGATTAATAAGATTGTAAAATCAGTGATTTGGCCTATCAATAAGTGCCAGAAACCTCATGACGACGAACGCTGATCAGAGATAACATTCTTTGACGCTTACTCTAAAAATTGAATGTCCTACGAAAATGGCGAAGCCCATGCTGGTGGGTATAGGTAGAAGAAACAGCGAATTGAGGAGAGCTTGCACTCATTTCAGCGCCCGTTTGACTCTTCCAAAGGTTTGGTTTAGCGAGCCGGACAACCGCGAGGTACNACAGAAGGGGGGGGGCAGGATATCGGCTTTACGCCTGCAACGATAGAATAGATGGCAATTAATCTACTCAGTGGCGTAAAGCATAAGTATAGGGAGAGGCTAGCGGCCTAATTCATTGATTTACGCCTGATTTATCGACCTCCTTCTTGGTACATGTACTTGTTTATCATTTCTAATTTATGCCTTCGGTAAGACATTTTGACATTTCATAAATGCACCAAATATTTAAGAAAACTAAGCAAGGAAGGAAATCAAAGAAAGAAAGAAAGAAAGAAAGAAAGAAAGAAAGAAAGAAAGAAAGAAAGAAAGCTGGTCGCAGTTCATGCGTTAATATTATCTAAACGGCCTATAGTAACGTATGTCTCTTTAATAATATATATATATACATATGTACAATCTCAACTCACCCATGAGACTTTGCACTTCACCTCCTTCTGGTTGTTCATGTTTCCGTTGCCAACAGCCAAAAAACGTCATCCTTTTGTTGACATAAGGACATAGAAGCCGGAATAGGACAGCCACAAGCAAGCTGCCGAATGTTGTACCACTTAGAAACACACCAATTATGAGTCCCGCATTGTGTTCCTGTACACTTTGTCCCGTTTTCGGATGACACGTTGGTGGGACGTGTTTCCCCTTTGTATAACTGATGTCAGGGCTATGGGTCTCATCGGTGAAGGCTGCAAGCGGCCATGGTCTGCTTCTGAAGGTGTTATTGTTGTCCTCGTCGTCGTTGTTGTTGTTGTTGTTGTTGTTGTTGTTGTTATTATTACTACCGATGACGGTGTTTTTGTACCTGCAGGGACGGTCATTCATTGCACATGCTGGCTCCTTTTGTGCGAAAGTATTCATATCTGAAGGAGGAGCAGGTGGCACTGAAAATAATACAATATTCACATTTGGATAGTCACGCGCAAAATCTTGAACAAAAGGTCTATATTATAAATTATAATCAAATAATCACTGATTATCATTTTAAATGATCTTAGAAGAACAATGATCCTCACAATGAGATACAAAGGCCAGCACTGAACAATATTTTATTCTTTGTCAAGGTTAGATTTAACTCATTTTGCACTTATTCTAGAATCTGATTCCCCTTATCAAAATAATGTTTTGATTAAGAGGGATAGAGAAGAATCTAAACGTCACTATAGCACAGAATGGAGTGATTTATAAGGGAAACCGAAGATTTCATTGGAGTTCAAAGGGCACTGCGTAATCAGACTTTTCAATTGATTTTGAGGAGCACAGGCTTCATCTACTGTTATCGGTCATTAGTAAAACAGCCTACGATAATATATACTTGGCAATCTCGAAACACATATGTCACCTTTCATGACAAACTACCACAGCTACAGACTTCAAATTTGGCGTGAGAGTTTTTCGGTCACATCAATGTTGACGAGAGCCACATTTGGCGTAGAAAACGAAACGATAACATAATGAGTTGCTTTAAAGGTCAGGCTTACCATTTCTTGAAGACCTACATTTCGGGGCTCTTGGAGTGTCAGTGACGGTCATATTTGGCTGAGGGCAGCACACGGTGTCTTGGGCGCGGCCACATTCTCTTCCCTCGTACAGTCCGTCAGATGAATTGCAAGTCTTGCACGGTGAACAACCTATTTCTGTACCCGAGTAACCCATAGAGTGGTTGATGTAAAACCCTTTCTCACACCCGACAACTGCTGGATGCGTCTTGTTACAAGGTTGGATGATGACACCGTGTTTAGGAAGATTCTCTCCGGATGAGCTGTGGCACTTCAAACATTCAGTCATAGAGTGGTAGTCGAGTGGCATGTATGTTTCTCTTGGACATGGGGAACAAAGAAAAATATATTTGTCGAAATACTCTCCTTGCCTACACATCCATTGTCGTTCCATACACACTGGAACACCATCCTTGTTCGGGAGAACTTCAAAATTTTCGTCAGGGCAACAATGAACATCGTCGTACATCCGGCATGGAAGGATCTCATGATAGATTCCACACTCGCTACATTTCTCACATCTGTCCTTTTCACGCGGGTTCCTGCCACGTCTCCTATAGTAACCTCGGACACAATGTATTACTGCATCTTGTGTATCGGTACACGGCGTGATTTGAATCTCCAATGTTTCATCTTCTATTTTGGTACAGTTAAAACATTCTCTGTACTTGTGGTCATAATGTGGCATGAAGGTCCCTGGAGGACAAAGTTCACAGACAAATTTTCCCCTCTTTGGTAAAACGTAATACGATCCCTCCTGGCAATATATGAGTGAAGAAACATAACTTGAAAACAGCAAGACTGTGAATACGGATACGTGCAGAAAGTGAAACATCGTTCGCATTGTCACATCCATGTTATTATTGGAAATACAAATCAGTCTAACATTATAATAGTATGATACAAGTTGTATGTTACGGGATTAAAAAAGGTGACACGAGAAAATAATTACGACATAGATGATAGTGTATATAGATAACGGTATCTAGGACTAGGACTATTTTGTAGGCTTGCTGAGTCACATCGGATCATCAAATTTTACGGACTATCGGATCAAGCTATTTACAAAGTCGAAAAAGAGGAAAATATGAGCAGTTTATAAGCAAGACTCTGACGAAATCGTTTCTGAGTTGAGTAATGAATGAATGAATGAATGAATGAATGAATGAATGAATGAATGAATGAATGAATGAACGGCACAAGGCTGGGCAAAGAAGAGCTCAGATAAGGGGAAGGGAGAGTCAGACTACTGTCATGGTGGAAGTAAAAGGGCTCAAAACGGGTACTGAAACGAAGACGTGGGTCCAAAACGCTGCTGTGTTTTCAACTTCATGTTTTGAAGCGTACGAGGATCACAGCACCCGTTTTGGGCCCTCATCTTCGTTTCAGTACCCGTTTTGGGCCTTTTTGTTTATTTCCGCCACAATTAATATAATTAATTATATTATAATTATAATATATTATTACAAGACAAACACCCTGTTTTACAAATGGGCAGGCAGGCAACGCACCAGCGGCGAAAGAATACCTAGCGCACCGGAAGGAAGGCATCATAAATGAATGCATTAGACTCCGTGAAAAAGTTGGACGACTGGCGAATCGGGCGAATTGAAAAGATCTATCGGAGATTGTATTTCGTTGATATACACATTCTTTATTTTTTTAAGGGTAAAAAATTTAAAGAGGACTGATGTGTATAGTTTCTTTTTGTGTATTTTGCTACGAATTTAGGTGAAAACCGCATGTTTTTACGTTACGTAGTTCACAAGAAATCTGTGACACAAATTTGGCTGAAGCGTTTTATTAATATAGATTATAATATTATCACTATCACTATCACAATCGCAATTGAATTAATGCTATTGATACCTGGAGCTTGACGGCTGACCATCCAGTTATCAGCTCCTGCTGATTAGGGGTCTAAGTAGTTTGTATCACACTTGCAGTACTTGCACACTTCAGTCTCATAATTAAACACTCACATAGACATTAAAACAGTGACAAACAGCCACACGTGCCTGC
>JAWQUT010000863.1:36664-41165 GCA_033807755.1 Ellobium chinense
ACATACATACGAAGAAACTGTCTTGCAATGGCAGCGAAAATTAGATCTTCGCGAACAAATAATCTCTTTCTACAGTACTTTTCTTTCAAACCACAATCTCTGAAGAGGGGAGGAGAAAAACGGGATAAAGAGAAAAGAAAAGAGGAGGAGAAAAAAAAAGAGGAGGAGAGAAAATAAGAGTAGGGAAGAAGGGAGGGAGGGAGGGAGAGAGAGAGAGAGAGAGAGAGAGAGAGAGAGAGAGAGAGAGAGAAAGAGAGAGAGAGAATGCACTTTATGACAAACTCCTTTCCTAATGTATGCCCTCTGGTTACACCGGTATTAAAAAAAGGACACACGTGATTTTTTTACATTTTGCGCACAAATATGAGCAGTCGGGAAATGTGTCAGGGTCACGGATGAACACTAGGTTAAAACGTGAAAGTTAGGGACGATTCAGGCAGTAGGTATTTAGAGATTTAATTGCTGTGAAGTTAGCATCCCTGTAGTGTAGACTTGCAAGCTGAGAGACCGTGATTCGATTCCTCGCAGGGACAGGAAGTTTCTAGTGTAGTTTTTTTCGGCCTTTCTTCTCAAAATTGATCATTCAGTAATTTGGAAAAAATCCTGGTGACACACTTCTTTAAAATGATATGAAACATCTGAAAAACTATCAGACTGAGCTCACATTCCTCCCCTTAAACGAATAAAGAGTATTATACTATATGCCTTGCCACCCGGTTTACACAAAAATAACATGTCATTTTGTTATCCTATTGATACTAGTACTGTTCGAATACAACGCTTTTTTAAAAGTTTGTGTGCGTGTGATGAAAAAAAATACATAGACTAGTGATAATGGCGTCTGCTTTAAGTATAGTACGAGGTGGAACGGAGCACTTAGTAACAGAAGTTGGGAGTGAGCAGACGCAAACAGATGCTCACACAAAATAGGATAAAGGGGAAAGTGCTCAAGAAGACAAATCCAGAGAGAAAATGGAAGAAGGAAAGAAAGTGATGTGGTGGGAATCGAACCCGCGACCTCTGCGTCGGCACCCATCGCCTTGCCGTCAGTTTGGAATCGGGTAGACGCCTATACACGACCACGCCGTCACTCAAAAAAAAAGTGACTTAGTGGCCGGAGTCTTTCCCGAAGCCGAACAGAAGACTGGCAGTCATAGCGCTAGGCACGAGACTCACACACACCACAAACTTCTGCGCCCCCCTCCTCAACCAACGGCTGTTAAGCTTCATTTGGTAACTCAGCAAGACAAACACATAGACATACAAACACCATTAAACATAGTGAACAAGACAGGGTTAGTTTCATGTAGTAGTGACATAGGTGTAGTACATACAAGGTGGAAACGGAACATTTAGTAACAGAAGTGGGGAGTGAGCAGACGCAAACAGATAGGTGACGACGCAGAGGTCGCGGGTTCGATTCCCACCACATCACTTTCTTTCCTTTTTCCATTTTCTCTCTGGATTTGTCCTCCTGAGCACTTTCCCCTTTATCCTACTTTGTGTGAGCATCTGTTTGCGTCTGCTCACTCCCCACTTCTGCTTTTAGTATGGCCACCTTCATTGGTTGGTTAGATTATGCCTGAGGCAGTTGTAAGTGTAAAATAATATGTGATAAGCTATTGCCGACTCAAGGCGGGAATATTATTATTAATTACATGTTCTCTTCTTTTATGCATGATATAGGAACAAACGAANAGTGTAGACTTCCAAGCTGAGAGACCGTGATTCGATTCCTGGCAGGGACAGGAAGTTTCTAGTGTAGTTTTTTTTTCGGCCTTTCTTCTCAAAATTGATCATTCAGTAATTTGGAAAAATTCCTGGTGACACACTTCTTTAAAATGATAAGAAGGAAAGAAAGTGATGTGGTGGGAATCGAACCCGCGACCTCTGCGTCGGTACCCATCGCCTTGCCGTCAGTTTGGAATCGGGTAGACGCCTATACACGACCACGCCGTCACTCAAAAAAAAAAGTGGCTTAGTGGCCGGGGTCTTTCCCGAAGCCGAACAGAAGACTGGCAGTCATAGCGCTAGGCACGAGACTCACACACACCACAAACTTCCCCGCCCCCCTCTTCAACCAACGGCTGTTAAGTTTCATTTGGTTACTCAGCAAGACAAACACATAGACATACAAACACCATTAAACATAGTGAACAAGACAGGGTTAGTTTCATGTAGTAGTGACATAGGTGTAGTACATACAAGGTGGAAACGGAACATTTAGTAACAGAAGTGGGGAGTGAGCAGACGCAAACAGATAGGTGACGACGCAGAGGTCGCGGGTTCGATTCCCACCACATCACTTTCTTTCCTTTTTCCATTTTCTCTCTGGATTTGTCCTCCTGAGCACTTTCCCCTTTATCCTACTTTGTGTGAGCATCTGTTTGCGTCTGCTCACTCCCCACTTCTGCTTTTAGTATGGCCACCTTCATTGGTTGGTTAGATTATGCCTGAGGCAGTTGTAAGTGTAAAATAATATGTGATAAGCTATTGCCGACTCAAGGCGGGAATATTATTATTAATTACATGTTGTCTTCTTTTATGCATGATATAGGAACAAACGAATAATTCACAGGGTTTTGTTTTGTTTTGTAAACACTGATTATTGATGGTTGGAATCAGAAATATTCTGCAACTTTTATTTATAAGCAAAGACTTTCTCCTACCTAAGCCTAACATCTCTGGTAATCAAAAATTTCTACTTTACACAATTAAGGCAAGGGATAGCCACTTCGAAATACCTCTGTTCACTATGCTCTTTTTTCAAGACAAAGCCTATAGAAAGGCGAAATATTCGTCTTTGACTTCCTGGTGGTAAAGAAATTGAATAATTTTTAAGGACTATTTTAAACTGTTAAAGATTGATAGTGAGATAGACATTTCCTTTTTTTATAACATGCCAGCATGACTTTCTCTGCCGCTATAGTCTCGTTAGCGGTGCCCTCGTGCTCTCAGCATACAGCAACACTCCTCCGCTATTTCAATCTAATGTGTAAAAATTCTAAATCTGAAACTTCATTATTGTGAGTGTGAAGTTGAGAGAGGGAGGGGGAGAGAGAGAGAGAGAGAGAGAGAGAGAGAGAGAGAGAGAGNAGAGAGAGAGAGAGAGAGAGAGAGAGAGAGAGAGAGAGAGAGAGAGAGAGTAGAATGTGAATTGCTTGTTAGGAATATTGTTTGCTCGTTTGCTCATTTACTTGTCTGAGCTCAATAAACATTGTTATTGTTATTATTGTTATTGACATCTGTCCTAGACAATAAAAAGCGTCTGTTCGTGACAATGCTGCAAAACCCACGTTTCTCTCACATGAAACAAACAAAAAAAAAAACTGCTCACGAAGGAATCAATCTGTTTTTAACGCCTCTTATTACCTTGTAGTTGCTAAAGAAAACCCAGAGTGTCATAGACAGACGCACCTCAGTGCCACAAATTTATTTCCTCCTGGTATGGTCAAATGTGTTGTATGATGTATACATGCTTAGTACATACACTGGTATGGCCAAATGTGTTGTATGATTTACACATGCTTTGTACATACACTGGTATGGCCAAATGTGTTGTATGATTTACACATGCTTTGTTCATACACTGGTATGGCCAAATGTGTTGTATGATGTATAAATGCTTAGTACATACACTGGTATGGCCAAATGTGTTGTATGATTTATACATGCTTTGTACATACACTGGTATGGCCAAATGTGTTTTATGATTTATACATGCTTTGTACATACACTGGTATGGCCAAATGTGTTGTATGATTTATACATGCTTTGTACATACACTGAATGAAATGATGCATGGAAACCGTATTTCCAAATATATTCTCGTGTACATTACATCGTCATTTCTAGTTGCTAAAAAAACGTTTGTACCCAAGTATCAAAGAAAAAGTATTATATAAAGAAGATATCAGACATCGATTATCCCTGAATAAGGAAAACACTCTCATTTTTCTACAGTGAGCAGGGTTGTAGTGAATGTGATTTGTTTGCCAACCAGCTGTCTGAATCCGTCGATGGCTGACTGGGGTTACTATTTCACATAAGACATGCACTAGGAACTGTCTCTGTACTGCAAATACATAGGTATTATAACTGTCATTAATCTTTCTAGATATATATTTGAGCAAGAGGAACGACCGTTAAATGGAAGCGGTTTTGGGATTGTTCTGTGATACGTGTTCTTTATTTCAGTTATGCCAGAAGTCCTATTACTTGAAATACTATACAATTTAAAAGAAGTATAAGTACTTTTTGCACAGAAAATCAGTCAGTTTTGACCTAAAGTCCGTTGGAGCCAAAATAGAGCCAAAGAACCAGTCAGTTATTTGAGAGCCAAGGGCTTTAACTTTAAAAAGAGCCAAAACTCTGGTATTTGGCTCCTATAGAGCCAAGTCTGGCAACCCTGAGGAAAACCCGAGTACCGTTCACGGAAAGGGTCTTGTCGTTCTTGTATAAAAAGAAAAGAAATTATAGTCAGCATAGCGGTAATCGGGGG
>JAWQUT010000863.1:44100-79859 GCA_033807755.1 Ellobium chinense
TATATATATTGTATAGCATTGATATTAGAAACACATAGAACACTGCACATTATACAGGTGTAATCAGGTGGAAAGGCAACTAGTATAGAATTATTTCTCTGATATTTAAGGGGGAGGAAGGTGAGCTTAGTCTGATAATTTTCAGATGTTACATATTATTTTAAGGAAGTGTGTCACCAGGGGTTTTACCAAATTACTGTGAATAATCAATTTTGAGAAGATGGGCCGAAAAAAAACAATGCTAAAAACTTTCTGTCCCTGCTGGGGATCGGACCAGGCTCTCTCAGCTTGCAAGTCTGAACGTGTTACCACTACACTACAGGGACGCTAACTTCGCAGCAATTTAATTCTTAAATACCTACTGCCTGAGTCGGTCCCTAACTTCCACGTGCGAACCTAGTGTTCACCTGTGACCAAACACACTTCCCAACTGCTCACACAGGTAAATACATAACCTTACAAATGAAATACACAAAAACGCTATTGCTGGTTGCTTGCGGTGCAGCACTCTAGTCCCTCTAGCTCTACACCCAGGTACATGTACTCATTTCCGCCTGACCTGTGTCAAATGGGGGAAGGGAAGTTCGGTTACTTTCTCAAGAACACTACAATATAAACTGCCTGACCCGAGATGAACAAAATTTCTTAGAATAATCATAATCACTTAAAAAAAAAATAAAACCACAGATTCCAAAGACTAGAAAACAACATAACGATGGTGAAAATCGCAGATTGTGTATGTTGTACCAGGCAAAATTTACAGGGGAAAGAAAGGGCTTCACTTACAGAGTTACACGGTTTGATCATTTGACAAAATATAAACTTTCTGTCGCTATTTTAAGTACACAGTGTGTAATGGTATATGCCTGGGATGATATTCTGCACTTTGGTACAAAAAAAGCGGAACCAAAATATTTTTGACTTACACGGTTTGAGATTTTCACTGTTGTTAAACAAAGTGACGATAAAGTTTATTTTTCCTTCATAGTTCCCCCTTGGCCTCTATCAAGGCACATGTTTGCACAGTGATATGAGCGAAATGTGTTAATTGACTTTTGACTGAATGGATTGATTGCTGAATTTTCAGGCAAAACGTGAGCTGCTACTTCGTGAAAGCCTGGACTATGTTAAAGAGCACCCTGAGAAGCTAGAGATGTGGATTGTGCTGCCTGAAGAATCCAAAGATCAGGGTCCTCAGCTCAAGAAAATGAAAGATGATGACTTGATGTTGATTTACAAGGACGATCTATCCCGCTGCCATATGATTAAACTTAAGAAATCTGCCCTTTGAATAGTACAGTGGAATCTTGATATTAAGTATTTGTTTGATTAGTATACCTTGTTATTAAGTATGAATTTCACATTCATGGATTCACTATTATTTCTTGAGTTTCATAAAGGAGGAGGACCTCAGTATTGAATATACTTTTCCAGGCACTGAGGTATATAATAGAGTCTCGATATAAAATAAACCTTTGATGCATGAAAAGTATACTTTTACTGAGGTTGCGTAATATCAAGGGCCGTCTGAACAATGAAATACTTTATAAATTTGTACAAATTGTACAGATTCCACTACATATTATATTGAGGTTTTACTTTAATTCATTCAAGTGAAATTCATACTTTATAATGAGGTTTACTTATTGCTCACAAGGGAGAATAATTAATAGCACGATTTCTGTGTTATGTAAAGAAAGATACCATTTGTAATAAGTTTGTAACCTGTTGACAGCTAATTCAAAAGTCCATAAAGTGCATGATGAATTTTGAGCAAATTTTGTATACTGGAAGATGAACAAGCTTTATATAATATTCACTGGAAAACCTAAATCTCTTTGTATTAAAATATATTAAACATATAAATGGAGATTGAGGGGACTAACAACATCTGTTCACATTAACCATATTTCGGATTAAAAGGAGTGTCTGTCGCAGTAATGGCAATGCATTGGAAGACCAGAAAATTTGTTCTTTTCATAATTATGTGATCATTGTGATAATGGGTGAAAAGTTACGAGATTAGGTGTCTTCAATTTTTATTGGTGCTGAGAAAATTGAGAATTAAAATACCAGTCAGGGTCTGTAATGAATGAGGAGTTATGATAAGGGAAAAGCAGGAGGGGATGAGTTTTTTTTGGTGTCACATATATAGGAGGAGAGTTACAATTTATTGCTAATCAACCATTGGTTGTCAGTAAAGGGATAAGCGTCAGTATGAATAGACTGCCATTGGATACAGTTGGATACAGTTATGCCTATGCTGAATATCTATTTGAAATTGCATAAACCAATGGAGGCCTTCTTGACTTTTCCTCACTGATGCCATCTGCACAAGAAGTTACCCAGGTACAGGTTCTTGGTGTTTTACTTCTTCTGGTCTTATTTTTTTGTTCGTTTGTTTTTGTGTGTTATTCTACAAATACCACTGTGATTTTGGAAAATTTCTCTCATGGAGGTTAAAATACTGTTTTTGCCCAATCTTTGAAGGGGAAGATAAAGGGGGGTCAACGCCCAAAATTGTTCACAAATCTTTCAAAAAAGGTCACTTCAAATTCTGATTTGGTCCCTAATTTTTCATTAGGCTGGTTTTGAATTTGACCACGGGCTTACACATAGGTCTACATACTTTTTTTTTTTAAAATCTAAAAGGCTCAAATTGTACCTGAAACTTTAAAATTAGATGCTTTATTGAGGTCACAGGTCATTTTACATATTTCTGCACCCTGACACTGGCTGGCAGGGCCCCAAGAAAGGGGGACTTTATACATTGGCGGATTAATTGGGTGATTTGCCCTTCTAATAGATGCCCAGAACCTACACTACTGCCTACTGATGTATTTCGGTAAACACGGACAGTCATACTTCTAAGCAGTGTTAGGCACCGATGTGTCTCCAGCAGTCACTTGAAACAGCAAGGATCAGGTTTGATGGACAAATACCGGATTAAAAAAGGTGTCAAAATTTCACTTAAAAAGTAAGCGAGCTGTTTTTTTTTGTATGTGTAAAGGGGAATGGTAGACTTCAAGATCTTATTTTTAGTTTTTAAATGTTTACGTGAACAAGCTCCTGAAATCTCTCTGAATTTGTGGAGTTACACCAACCATCACGTACTCTAAGATCACAAGATGCCAAACTTCTTGAAACACTCACAGTCAGGCTGTCGCTATGTAAAATGGCTTTTTCAATCTGTGACCATAAGCTGTGGAATAGCATCATTGTTGAAACAAGGAAAAGGGAAAACATCATCACCTTAAGAACAAAATTAAGACTGAATTGTTTTAAGCAGGATTTGATATTCAGTAGTCAACCTGTCGGTGAGAAGTTTTATACAGTTTGGAAGGTGACCAGACCACATTAACATGTTCATTTGTAGGTGTGCATGTGTGTGTGAGTGGGTTGTTTTGCTTCTCCTGTATACTTGTGTTTTTTCATGAATTTTGTAGAAAGTTTGCTAGGTAAATTATGCAGCACCTTAGTGCACTTTAATCTTGAATTTGTGTGCAAATTAAATTATTACGTCACATTTCTTAAAAGTGGGGTGAACTTACATACATAAAATACATAAACTCAGCAGGGCTTCAGGAGCAGTTTTTCTGAATCTGATTAACAGATTTCTATAAGATTTCCATTGGGTCTCCATGATAAAGGAAAGCGACAAGATAAGAAAAATTTGCCAGACTTTTAACATAACAGCTGAAGTCCTTGCATCACAAAGAATTTACAGTGTATTATGAGTTGCTGCAATAGATAAATGTTTGTCATACCTCATGGAAAGTCAGGTTTCATGGCTGCTGTGTGATGGTTGATTTACAAAAGTGAAAGCTTGTACTTATTTCACAAAAAAGTAGGCGGCAACTCAGAAATGCTTTGTAACAGGGGTGTGTTTTGCATTGATCTCCTGTTAGGTGAATGATGTTTTGAGCATAATACAATGCAAAGATTTGCAATATGCCAAAGCACCTGTTTATTGACACAACTTTATAGTATTAATAGAATCTCGTTACTTAGCTGATGACTGATTGTTATCTATATTAATAAAACGCTTCTGCCAAATTTGTGTCACAGATCTCTTGAGAACTACGTAACGTAAAAACATGCGGTTTTCACCTAAATTCGTAGAAAAATATACAAAAGGTAACTATACACATCAGTCCTCTTTATTTTCTTTACCCTTTTTAAAAAAAAATAATGTGTATAGCAACGAAATACAATCTCCGATAGATCTTTTCAATCCACCCGATTCGCCAATCGTCTAACTTTTTCACGGAGTCTAATGCATTCGTCTATAGTACCTTTCGGTGCGCTAGGTATTCTTTCGCCGCTGGTGCGTTGCCTGTCTGCCCATTTGTAAAATGGGGTGTTAGTCTTGTTACTTATGATTCAGCACAAACGCGGCATTGTCTCATGTTGTCAATTTTTATGGACATTGTTTCACTGGAGTTATACATTATGATTTTTGACTGAAATGTCTTAGAAAATATTCACCAAATGTTTTAGAGAATGTCTTTTAAACCAATTTCTACATTATATGCAATTGCCATTTTCTGTAACAACTTTATTTTGAATTACAATGATTTTGACAAATGTGCCTTTGAATTTGAGCATTGCAGGTTCAAGATTTTGTTAATGTTGTTGAAATTCAGTTCTGAATTTCTGTCTCTTGATTACTGATTATGAAGAGCAGGGTAACTGAAAGTAATATGACAAGACTTAAAAAGCACTAGGAAATAAAATGCCAAATATCACCATTTTAATATGAAAATGCTTCAATGGTTAAAAGTACACATACATTTTGACTTCATTCTAATGAGGTGAGGGTATCGAGCACAAAAAAAAAATAATTAAAAAATTCAACACAACAAACAGGAAACCCATTCTTGTCTTTCCATCTCTTTCATCATGAAAGATGATAACTTGCCTTGTGCTCCTCCTCCACTTGTAGCCTCTCTAGGAAAGTTATTATATACACACTACAGTGTTTGATTACATGTCTCAGCTAGTCACACTAAGAAGACCAAAGACAAACAAAAAACTGAAAGAAAAAAAAAAAGAAATGAAACAAGATGGAAAATGAAACTAACATATATATATGAATCTATGTACGTGTTGTGCAGATGGTCTGTGTGGATTCACCATAACCACCTCTCTGTTTTGTGAACCACAATCATGCAGTAACATTTTGTGCATTTTACTGTCATTGATATTTTGGTAAGTTGAACGTGACAATTGCAAACACCACACTGCTACCCAAACTGTGCAATGGAGTTTGTGTAATCTCTGAACTTCAAGAGATAAGACATTTCTGGTCAATTTAAAGAGGATTACTTTTGTTCTTATTGATAGTGAAGAAGGAACCAATTGAGGCCACCAAATGCTTTTATCGACATTAATTCTCAAAGTTGGCGAGCTGACTTTAGAAAGGCTCCACTGGGGCAGTTTTTGCAGTGAGGTAATTTAACTACCAAGAAATGCTTACTTTCTCTTTTAAGTTTAAGTAATGTGATCACTGACTTCTGCCCATTTTCTTCCTTCTTACTGCAGGGATGACCGTAGCCAATGGCAAACTTTTGGACACCAAGATCTAAGGATCATTGTTCAGTATGGAAGCTGCTTTGTCATTGTTTGCTACGCACATTCTAGTTAAAATGCTTGGCATTTCAGATCGGTTTTTTTTTGTTTGTTATTTCCGAACATTTTTGGCATTTTGCCATCCCTGTCACCAGGAGGACTGCAATATGGCTGTTACATTCCTATTCATATTATGAGCAAGTGTAAAGGCGGGAAAGTAAACAATTGCTTACTCCTTTTCAAACTCTTGTGAATATTTAGTATATACGGCAAGGTATCACCTACTTGTTCCAAAGCTCTTAACTCTCACACTATATTTATCTACTGAACTTTATACCTTACAATGTCTCAATTCTGCGCTGGTTCCTTGAAATTCGAGCTTGCAAGATTCTATTGTGTAAGGCACATTTCAAAATCTTACAATCTAAGACCCAAAAAGATTGCTGAATATCCTCAAGATGTCATGTATTTGCTTCACGGGGTTGATGAACAAAGACCGTAAAATGCCACTCAGGCTGCAATTATGAACAATTTTGTCAACTTGTTTCATCATAAAGTTATAGTTGAATGAGGTTCACATGACTTAAAAGTTCACAAAACAGAGAAGTGACAATGAAAAGATGGTGTGACTGATATACAGTACAATTCCTCTGAACACACTAGAGAAATAAGCCCAAAAAACATGAAAGAAAAAAAAAACCACTTCTTCTGTTTGCACAACTTTACTGTAGCAATTCATGCCACATCCCTTATGAACTTCAGAAGTTTCATGCAATAACACACGCACAAAAATATAATCAACCTGGAAAAAAAATAATGAACTAAACAGAATCAGATATGCAAATCTGATGCATATTCAATGGTAAAAACTTGTCATAAAGGAACGATACACCATACATCTGGCTGACTTACAGCTGATAACATTTATTAAGTCAGCTATTAGATACAAATTACTTTCTGTCATAGGAATCTGTCCTAAGGAACGATACACCATACATCTGGCTGACAGAGAGCTGATAACATTTATTAAGTCAGCTATTAGATACAAATTACTTTCTGCCATAGGAATCTGTCCTAAGTTTGCTTATTGTTTATGCAAAAGCATACCATTTATCTTACAACCACTGGTATTTCAACAGTATGCATTGCTGTAAAAGCCACAGAATATGGGGGGAAAAAATAAAACAAATGTATGGTTAAAACCCTGTGCCAGCTGGCAAATATGTAGCACATTCCTCTTAAGCTCTCTCACAACCAATCAAATTTATGCTACGCAAGCTCATAATATATGACTTGAATTTACAGGGATGCCACTCACTTTTGAGGAAATTCTCTGACTTCACTGAGGTTTCCTGTAGATTACATCAAGTGGAAATTTACCTCTATTAGTAGCAATTTACATAAGACAAATTCAAGAACTTTAAATATGTAATAATATAGAAACAGAGGATCCAAGGGAAGTATTTTAAACAAGAAAAAATAGATCTTAAGATCATGACTCATTTTTTCCACATAATTTCCAGAACTTCTGTCAAATGACCTTCTCTGAATGAAGAAAGAAAAATTCTCTGATCCCAGAGGATTCCCTGTAAAATTACATCTCTTACTCTAAAAAGTCTGCTTTGAATATTAAATAGATAAAAAAAAACTAGGAATTATTAGAACACAAAAAACAGACCTTCCTTGTCTGGGACAACATTTATTAACACTTGTGATACTGAATTATGCTTTTAAAAGACAGATCCTGAATGTGTTTTAAACATCGGTTTAAGTTATTCCTTTAGACCACTGACTTCAATATTCAGAATTATGAGTTTTTAATCCACAAACCTCTGTGTTTTCATCATGAATTCTGTCACATGAGTATGTGCCTGAAATCTAGTCAATGACTTGAATCAGTTAAATGACCAACCAAGGAAAAAACTGGAGCTTTCCCCAAGCATTCTTTAAAGCTCTTTATTGAGCCATAGCAGCCATACATGACAGTCTAAAGAGAAAATCCAAATATTCATGAATCATTCTACAACAGTTACTTTGTATCATGTATAAAGTCTTTATAACTCTTCTAACGTAAGAAAGTATCAACACAGTACTAGATGTAAAAGTTTCAGTTTGATCACAAAAAGAGTATCTCAACAATTTTGGGTGCATGAATGGAGGAAAACCTTATTTCATCCACAGGCCGATTTCACTGGCAATCAGTATAATGGAACAAACAAAGGCTTAAGTCCTGAATATTTAGTCTTGCATATTGCCCAGTAAAGTCAAAATGATCTTATCACCAGGAATGCCGCTCATTTTTATTAAAGTTCTCTGAACTTTCTAGTTTCATGTTGAGTCTCGTCTAGATCATGTCACTCTTCTAGTAGCAATTTATATGATGCAGAGACAGTTTTTATGAAATAAATTTACATGTGCATAAATATATAAGGAATAGGAAGAAATGGTATGTCTAAGGCAGGCAAAGGATAATACCAAAGAAAAAAGAAGACAAACAAATAACCCGACATTTTTTTTTTAAGGTTTCAATATTTGTCAGTTCAGTGATCTCTGGAGAGCAATAAATTCTCTGATTTCAGAGAATTCTCTGGAGAGTGGCATCCCTGAGCTATGCAACCCTGATCTACCAGTGTGTCCAGTAGTGGAGGATATAATTAAAATATTAAGACTAAGCAGTTACCCACACACATTAGACTTTCTTTCCAGAACCGTTGGACAGATTGAATAATACTCAGGTCTACTTTAAGAAAAAAAAAAACAAAAACCACAGGAATATTTCCCAGGTGCCCTGAAACCATCACCATACTGAAGTGAAAATATTGCTACAAAAAGATGAATATGACTGATAAATTACTGAATGACTGATAACTACCTGAATGATGACTGTATATTCTGACAAAGCAGAAACAAAAATCCTTCAGAAAAGAATTCTGTACCATTAGGTAAAACTGTGATTTAGCAAGAATGAATGAATTGTCTTGAGGAAGCTGATGTGAACATGAACTTCTTGGATGATGTGAACATACTCTCAGCTCATATGATGCTGTACCGTAACAAATTCTCCTCCATAAAGTATTTACAAACTTTACAGAAAAAGCAGGACTGGTACATCTCACATGACTGGCAGTCAATAACTGAAATAAAATTAAATAAGAAAAAAAAATCCAAAACAGCAAAGAAAATAGATATAAAAAGTATCATCAAAACCTTAAGTATATTATTATGTGTCAACACAAAATATGTCCAAAAAGTGACTACAATATGTTTGCTCAACTTGTAAAATTTTCATGTTTGTCGCAAATCTTCACAAACAAATTCAATCACACTAACCCAAAATAAATTGTTTTCATAGAGCACTAGAACAGGTCACAGATGAGAAAATATTTCACTATTCCAACCATCTATTTGTGGGTGCCATTTATGTGATTCTACAACAGGCTGGACTGGTGTATACATCAAATATGATATGATTGTATTACTGCGTGACCTACTACATTTATTCTAAAGCAGTACAAGGAATATTTTTCACACTGACACCGAAATATTTCTAATAATCTAGCCAGGTAGCACAAACTTTGGAAATGTTACTCTGCAAAGAGAAAATTCCGCAAAAATTGCCTAAAATGAAGTGATGTCTTGAAAGCAAACATTGCTGTTTATTTTTAATATTCGTTCCCCATTTTGTGAAAAGAGCACTGCCATTATTATCATTTCATCATGACACATCTTTCTTATTACGGCAAAAGGCGTTGGGCATTTGAAACAAACTGGCATGCTAATGCTATTGATTAATAGGTACAAAAACTTGTATGGCAATGAGATGCGAAGCCTATGGAATTTATTAGATACTGGGCTAAAACAAATCAAGAAAACTTCTTTCAACTGTTCAATACCTGTGAACTTCCATAACCTTTTCCCTCTTCCACACTAGCAAATACTCTGGCGTTCCCACACCCAGTGACACCATATGAGCTCTCTCCCAAGTTCTTCAGACTATCATTTGTGATGTTAATACTTTCATATATCAAGCAGTACAGTGAAACAGTCAACATGCTTCAGCAATACTGGTTAACATAGTGTTGTGACCTGTCCTGTAAAGGAAAATGCAAATTTACTAGTGATCGAATTTCACATCACAGAAGCCTGACTCTGTTTGATTAGTGGTAATCTGCATGCCAAAGTTGGCATCAGAGTTATACTCATTTCAAGGGCTCCACAGTTTTAAGCATGGCAATTCTGCTGAACTCCTTTTTCTGACAGAGGAGATAACCTAGCGCCTCAATATCGGAAGCACATCTTTATTTCGTAGGGCATCTCTACTGGAAGAAAACAAGAGTTCTGTGAAAGGCAGATTCATGACTAGCATTCAATCTACAGAGTGTAGAAGAGTGGGTAAAGTTGCATGGACATTCAGTGACAGTCATCCGTGCTTGTGAGTTTGCCTTGAACTGTCACACTTCATCAGAAAGCACAAGATTAGTTCTGTAAGCCAAATTCTGAACACCTGCCATGGACAACTGAGCTGGTGGTGTCATACTGTTCTCAACTGTTATTGCCAACCTTGCAAGTAGATCATAACTTGCATGAAATATATGAGGGACAACTTAACTGGCCATAGTTAGAAGAAAAGACAAAGGCTCCTCTCAAAAACATGCACTCTTTTTCTTATCCATTTAACATCTATAGTCTTTTTCTCCACAGGGCAAACAAATGCATTGTTCACTATTTTGACCATATGTTACAGCTTCAAAAAAATGGTGATATGAACATGAAAATTCATAACAAGAATAACATTGACATACAAGGAGAAACCAAGAAAAAGAAATAAATAGTATGGACATCCGAGATTTCATTATTCATGTTGTCCATGTACAACGTTGTAAACTAGAGGTAACAAGACGAAATGGCAGTTCTGTCCGTGACCACAGTTACTGAGAAAAAAAATAATTAAAAAGCTGCATTACAACTGTGGTATAACTTGATAGGGATGATGCTTGCAGTAAAGAGCGATGCCATTGTATTATATCAACATTTGCAAGATGAGAATGAATGTTGATTTCATGAGACCTGTCATGACTGCTGCGAAGAACCATAGCATATTATATGTACATCATGACATTTTCTCTCTTGAAATAACGATAAGAAACATGACAGAGCGAGACTCTCAACAGCAAGAATAGATCATAACAATGTCATCAACATGAAATATCCTATGCATTTGTGAGCTGATGATGGTGATATTTCCATGCACATATTATTATGAAAACGCTTAAGCCAAGAACAAAAATGTTTTAAAAATAAAAAAAAAAAGCATCAAAATTTGATGTCACTGCCCCAAACCCCCCACCAATGACATAACAGTCTCAACACAAACAGCGAATAGATTAATATTTAAATCTTTACATTTTGTACAGCAGTCAAGTGTTCAGTGTCGGCAGTCCGACACGCACAGATAGCTAGCAGACTCACTCATCAAAACTAAGATGGGATTCAAAATTAAAAAAAAAAAAAAGTAACAAAACAAGGTGAACTGAAAACCATGACACACACTGAAGCCTTTTCACTTTGCTGGCACCAAGAACCTTTGCTTGATTAAAATAGGTTGGAGAAAATGAAATCTGAAAAGAAAGAGAAAGAATCATAACATGAAAGAAGGACAAAGCCATACCACAATAAATATAAAAATAATATCTTATGAATTTTAAGGAGATACGATTATAAAATACAGCAGGCCCTAAATATTGAGTACACTCAGGTCTGCTTAAGTCAGTTTTGCTGAGACCATCACAAGAGTTTCAAATTATCAGAAATTGACCTACTCACTGCAGGAGGAAATTTTAACAGGGCCATCTCCCATCTCCCCCTCCAAACCATGCTGTTCCATTTTTTTCATTTTGTGAGCCTTGATAAAAAGGCCGTCTTGGATGTGAATTGACTGTGTTTTCATTATGGTAGCCCTGAGAAGGGCTATCTGGAAAAAAGTCACCTTGTCATCTGTCCACCTGGATTAAACTTTCTCTCCCTATATCCCATGCGCCAGTACGCTTGGGTGAGTTCAGACAAGAAAGAAATCTGAGCAAATCTTGTAAGAAAAGAATTGCAAGAGTGGCTAATTGGCCTTTTCCTATCTGAAATTTTATTTCCTTATGAATTATTTGATAGCTTAATGCATGTTTTCAGTGTACTTTATCATCTCAATCAATGTCTCAAAGCCTGATATGGTCTACTCAATTGAGATCCACTATTACTGTTTATTTTGCTGCGATCCACTCTTAGTCACGAGAAGTATTTCCTTGCTTTTATTCTACTTGACAAGATTAGAATTGCATGAGTGGTTGTACTGTGGATGCAAGTGGTAAATGATAGGCGGTCTTCCAGAATTTCTTTTGTCTCAGACACATTTTTTTTCTATCATGTGCGATCAGAGGCCTTAAAAAGCCATTAATAACAAAAAAGTGGCACGTAGACTACTAATGTGATTATCCATTGATTTCTTTGCCCCCTTTGCTCCCACCCAAAAAATCCTCATAATCAGTCGTTGTGTAATGCTAATACACACCCTTACCTACATATCGTACTGGCGGCTACATCCTGCCCTCTCAGACACTAACAGGAGAGTGGCGCAGGTGATTTTGCATTTCTGGCATCAGTAATCCATGTAAAGTTTTTAAAAATCCACAATGCTGACATCAAATGACCAGGGATACTTTTACTATGCCCAAAGAAGGAAAAAAGAACTAAATTCCATTTCTTGTAGAATTAAAGAAAAAAATATATTATTCCGAGATCAAATTAGGTGGATTGTCTGTACTCATTGATTTAATAGATATACCTTGTTATTAGATATGAATTTCATACCTGGAAAAAAAAAAATTCTACGTTTTTGTAACATTCTAATGTACAGTATCAAGCAGAACTGCTACAGAATGTTTAACATTTTTATCCATGACTATTCCATGCTGTTGTCAGACTTTCCATAATAATAATATAATTAAAACCATCTCACAACTTCTGTCATGTGTAATTTATCCAGTATTTGGCAAGTTTTCTCTCTGGCTGACCCATGTGGAGTAGTTCCCAGGGATGCCAATGCCTGACCAAAAAAAATCCTGAAAATTGCTCGAGTGTGCGGCGTATCAACATTTTCGACAGAAGCCAACCCAACCATTGTGCTTTTAATTCTGAATCATTTTCCACAATTATACGATATTAAAGTAAACATTAAAACCAAATAAAGGTTAAAGAAAAGTCAGTTTTAGATTTGTGTCCACCTAACTTAAGGCCTAAATTTCTTCTGCACAGATAAAGTATATAAATTAATATATCTACACACAGCAAGGAAAAGCCATAGTCAGAGGTGAGTGGGAACTGCAAACTGTCACTTAGGATAAAAATCTAATCTTTCCTTTCATAAATACACTTCTGAATACATCACCGTGAAATTTAAACAAACAAGGTGCACGTTATTTTACCATTTCTTTACCCATAACTTACATTTGTCATCTCTTATTTGGTCCTCACAAAATATGCACTAATAAGTAGTGCTTTGACTTGCAGAGTTCAGACTGAGCTGGATTCAGTGGTTCACGCCAAGTTCACAAAAAAAGCTGCTGAAAGCTTAGCTGCATTCTCTTTCTCTTTAATGTCTTTGAACTCGCCGGAATACTACTGTTAGTGTTACGATGTGACCATTCCTTGAAGCGTAGAGCTTGGGTGCCTTCTTTCCCGGTGTGCCGTAGTTTATTACTGCACAGTGTGCACCACACGTATCCATCTTCTTTCAGCTTATGGATGTAATCAGATTTATAATAATAAATATAATTTATAGAAAACAATGGATTCTGAGACGGACTATTCATTTTACATCATTGTCCTGTCTTGATTGATGACCGAGCGCACTGTTTACACTTTCCGCGAGTTCGAGTGCTAAATATAGTACCGGTATCCCTCTGACCTTGTTAGAGGCATGTGCGCGCGCATTCCGGAAGTTTGTAAAATATCTAACTTCCGGCTTTCATGTGATTCGTCCTTTGCGTATTTCATTTTCATGAATGTTATCCGGATAACGCCAGATTTTTTTCCTCCGTCGCTCAAAACGCCGAAATATCCGGATTTTTTTTCCTGCTGCTAAAAACGTCGAAAAATCTGGAAATCCGGATTTATCCGGAAAATTGGCATCCCTGAGTTCCAAACAATATGTACAATCAGTCCAAAATTTTAACATTTTCCATGAGAGCAGCCATTTTTTGTAGATTCCAAGTATTTTCCTGACCTGAAAACACCAATGGCGATTTCCATCATTTTTTCCGGATTTCCCATCACTATGCTAGTCTGAATATCCTAATGTAAAAACAATTTGTTTCTGAAAAATGTCCTGAGGCTTTTACAATGTTCTGCAGTAATGAATTGATAAATCTACCTAGCCGAGGATGTGTAAACTAACAATTCTCACCTCACAGGGAACACAAGGATGAAGAAGATCTGCTAATGTGCACTGCTTTCACTGGTGTTTCTACTCCGATCTTTTGGTGGTAAAATATCGTCTTCTGGTCGAGACTCACGTGGACGGCCCTTGCCAAATATGCTCTCGTTACGAGCAGTATCTGCTGGCAGGTTGGGAGGGTCTTTGACTGTGCGTGGTTTCAGGTTCAGCTTTGGTCGCTGTGCTAATGATTCTGGGTAAGGTAATCAAATAAATCTTATTACTATAGTAGACCACTAAAATCAACATTCTCTCTCTCTCTCTCTCTGGGAAATCTGGATCAGAGAAAGAACAGCAGAAAGGATTGCTCTTTCTGGCCTGCAATTTTGGAGGGACTAAGTGCTTAAACTGAAACAGAAGCTGTAAACCCATTAATATCAGAAATAAAATACAGTGTAGATCTTCATGGAAATAAATTCCAGGGGCCCAATTTGTATGAAACAGAGTAACATCAGAGTTTGTGAGATGTTAGAATTTGTGAGTAAAATCTGAGGTAAAGAATATGAAACTCAACACCTGAGTGTTACAAATATGCAGGCTTTTTGACTTAAAGGTTGTGAGGTCCTACTCTGCTTTTAGGCGCATCACCATTGTGCTATAAAAATGACCTTGGTAAGACTGACAAATTTTGAAAAGAGGTACTACATTGTTTAAGAGATGCCAGAAGAGTTAGAATGCACTAATATTTTCGCATCAAAGTTTTAGTTACAAAGATACACGCTTACTCTTGTTTGTTCTGTCATACAAAGAAGTGTGAAAAATGAATAAGACATTTTCATAGCAGTGGTGATCTTCTGTGCGCACAAAATGTTTCATCTCTGTGGTCTCTGTCATTGGTCACCTCACAGTAGCCCAACAGGCAATAAGGAGTAGGATGGCACAGTCGGGATCGAGTGTTCATCCACATGACACGTTCTCTGATCTAGCCGAAATCCACCAATACGATGTTTACATTCTTCGTCTCCCTGAGACGGAAGGCAAGGGGAGAGGAGACTATACGGCTTTCGGCATATTAGCATTATCGGACGGGCGAAGGCAGTGATGCGTAGCGTGGGATGAAGGGGGACAAGGGGAGAGGGAGGTGGGGAGGAAAGGCTTATCACACCTATTTCGGCGTGGCAGCTGTCAGTCAGTCATCGGTCTACCATCCGTCGCGCACATCTGTGTTCATATTTGTCTGTCAATTGTAATCCAACTGCTGATTTTTTAATTCACGGGCGCTGAAGAGTAGTTGATTATCCGGAGTGAAAGGCAATTATCCAGTGACTTTTATAGAAAAAAATTGGTTCCCTGGGAAACAAGGTGATTAAGCGGAAAAGGCGATTACGCGGAGGGTGATTAAGCGGATCTGACTGTACTATGTATATACAAAGATGCCAAGACATCATTTGACATGTTCCCTTCACCTCACTAGAGTACCAGCCTCCATCTCCTCCTCGTCCTCTCCTGCTTTTCGGTAGCCAACTCTGTACACTGCACACTAGGTACTAGTACTGTCAATTTCGAATTTTCCCAGAAGTTGTAAATTTCATATATGTCCCTAAAATACATTTGTGCCTGTTCAATATGTGGGCGTTTTCTGTTTAGAACATGTTATGTCACATAATAACAGACATAAAAGTACCGTAAGAGACATGAGTGAAAATGTGGTACCAAAAAAGTAATGCTGTTGAAAATAACAATGATTCAAAGATCATCACCCTTCAGGATAAAAAAAAACTGCATAATTCTGCACTATGGTGTGTAATTTTGCTTAGAAACTTGTGTTAAGGTGCACACCATAATAATATTATCTGAACAACAACATCTAGGGAAGTGTAGGGCCTCCTCTTTGAGGTAACTCTTTGAAAGATCTCTGAATACATCCAGACTCCCATAGCTTCTATAGTATCAGAGATGACCTGCACAACAGGAAACAGTTTAACCACAGACAATCTGGTATGGCACCACTGGAACTGAAAACCTGACTTTCAAAGTTTGAATTCTACTATCAACATATGAAACCCACACACTTCATTAATCAATAAACTGCAACCTACCTGGGGAAGCCTCTCTAAATTCAGCACTGTTTCCACCACTGTCTTGCCGTCTGCGGGCTCCACCGCCATATTCCCTGTCGCTGCCAGCGCCACCTCTGTTGCCATAGCCACGGTCATACCCACCACTTCCCCGGTCACTGTAGCCTCCATAACCTCCTCCTCCTCCCCTGCCTCCTCGGTATCCTCCTCTGTCTGATCCTCCTGAACCTCCCCTGGGACCTCCATAGCTTCTAGCGTCTCCACCTCTGTCCTGCCAGCCACCGCCACGGCCACCACCTCGGCCTGTGGAGAGCATATGATCATTGTTCATTAATGCTGTTCTTAAGCAAACGAACACAATCATTTCATCTCCCCAACAATAAATACAATTTGCATGAACTTCATTGGACATTTTCATCTGTTTTGTTTTCCATGTATTTCACAGTCAGTGGCATGCTGCACATGCTTCAGAATAAGGACTTTCCAAAGGCAATGGTATGTAAGGGCAGCTGCCATCATCACAAAACAGAACTTATATTCATCTTTTCAAGGTGCAAAATCATATTACAAACACGCACAAATAAAAACAGGTACAAAAACTTCTCGACCAAAAGCCTAACAGATTATGGAACACTGTATACAGTATAATCCTTCTAATGTGTTTGGGAACTAACAACACAATATACAAAGAAAAAAAAACATAACTACTGCACAAAAAATTTTAAGCACTCTTCCCAATTTTACGCAGTGTTTGCCAATTTTTAAGCACTTTTCCTGTACCAGGAATATTTCTGGACATTTAAGCACTTTATCAGATTTTTAAGAAGCATGGGAACCCTATGGCACTGGGACAGGGTTTTCATAACAAACATGTTCCTGTGTATAACAAGCAGTATAACCTTAAAAAAATAAAAATCATGTAATACTATATTCCAGTGGATATGGGATTCTTTTTACAATAAAGGCACTAGCACTTGTGGTCACTTCAAAATGCTGCTGAAAACTGGGCAAAGCTAGAGCCACATCTTGAACAATTGCAAACCATAATTTATTGACATGAAAATGTACTGAAGAGTCCAAGGAAACATTAATTCAGATTGACACTGTTTTTAGCATGCCTCACCTCCTCTGTCTCCACCGCGGCCACCTCGGAATCCCTGGTTGCGGTCTTTCTGCCGTCCTGCTGCTATGTCTACCCTGATATTTTTATCCTCAAAGAGCTTGAAAAAAGAAAATATGCCAAGTTGAAGAAAAATAAAAAGACTCCAACGTAACAAACATTAGCGATGTCTTCTTGCTTAAACTTTCATTCTGTACAAATCTTAGCCAAGAAAGTTGTACCATGTAACCTCACAAATCTACATTATATCTGTAGCAGATGAAGAGTTCTAACTGTGAACTAATCTTTGTTGCACACATGTAACTATGCTATATTAGATGAACAGCATGGTACCACAAGAAAAAAGGCAATAGGAAGAAAAAAGTTCCATTTCCAAACAGAAAATCTGACAAAGGCTGCTCTTTATTTATGACACTATGGCATACAATCACGTCAAGGAGACAAAACATATAATTACTTACTGCACCATCATAGCTAAGAGCTTCTGTAAGTGAGTCTGCATCATCAAATTCTACATAACAAAAACCTGCAAAAATAGAGAGCAGTATTAAAGTGCGACTAAAGTGCTAGGAAAATGTGATTTCCGACAGTTTTTATATTTTCAATATCAAGTTTTAGATCAAAAGTCATCATTTTTGCTAAAAAATAATATTTCGAAATTAATTTTACAACTTTTAACCTATTCTGAAATTGTAAGAAAAAAACAGTACCGGAAACGTCACGTCAGCGCGGAAGTCGCGGTGTTTTTGATCGAGAACAATGGCAGCACCGGTCGAGCCGTATCAGTTCGAGCCCCCTGCGCCGAAAAACAGATGACGAGGATATAATTGAGGAGAAGACTATTGGACCACCAGTTCAGGAATGGTAAGCAAGCATTCTGTCACAGTTTAGCTCTCTGTATTGTTGACCAAGTGCTAGTCTAGACTACTCTCAACTTAGTAGACTAGTCTCGATCTAGATCTAACTTTGCTAGCATGCATGTCCACATCAGTGTTTACTTAAACAGATCCCTCCACGTGCTGTATGGTGTCTTTTGTGGATCCATCTCTAGATTTACAGTTTACCGCACAACAATAACCCATTGTTTCCACGTGGGAGCGAGCCCTACTGAGTGCAGCGCTACGCGTAATAGCCTTGAGCCCGACGCGTAGTAGCCTTGAGGCGTGTACACCGGTGTTGGTGACGTCACGTATTTCTGGCGAGGCGAGCAGCGGTGACGCTAACACAGGAGGGCATGGGCATGTGTTATTCTTTGTGATTTCTTCAAACACGTTAGATTTGATGGGTTTAGAAGGTCAGTAGGAAGTTTGAATCACTGATGCATGTTAAAATAGTAATTTCACAGGATTCTGTGCACTACACCATAAAACTTAAAAGTACTTTAGTCACACTTTAAGAGGACTGCTGAATTTAAATGCCGAAATAGTTTTGCACATATTACACACTCAGGAAGTATGACAGATGTCTAGTTAATTAGGTAGCTGTATGTTGTAAAGGTCAGAGAGGCTATAAAGCCACACACAATTTTAAGATAAGATAAACTTTACTGATCCATGCATGGAAAAATCAAAATGTGTATTATGTGTGTATTATATGTCACTTGCAGCCAGTCATGAATATCACGGCTTAACATAATGGCAGTGTCAGTGCTGTCAAAGTAGAAATTCTCTCTGAGAAGGGACTCATCAGGCTGGTTTGTAAGCAAATACATACACACACAAAAATGTTGTTTCTATGACTCACAAAGAATTTCTATCTATTCTGTGCATGGAGAGCAATATCTGCTATCATCATTCTTTTAGCCTCAAATAAAATATTTTCTTGTGGTATTAAACATACCAAGCATTTTGCTGGGCGGCATATCTAGCTGAGCACATACAAGAACACATTCATTACAACATTCAAGAGATAAGTGAAACTATTTGGTACTAAGCATATTTTACAATATTCTTTAGGCTGATCCAACCCGACCACCTCTTTGATACTTCAAACAAGTTTCAGAATTAGAATATAACTGGTGTTGCATATAAGACATTAAAGGGTTTTCATAATAAGCACATTAAAGTGTAACTATACTTGTCTCTGACCTTTAAAGCGATCTGTTTCCCGGTCACGAACAAGACGAACACTTTTGACCTGTAGAAAATAGTATAGTATAAAAATAACAAAAGAACCTGGGATCTGGCAACCTGATGTCAAAGATTTTGCTTTCCCGCCCTGTCTCAAAGCCTCAACTGATACAGACATTTTATGTCCCATCAATATTCAATAATTCATTATAGACTATCACAAAATTACAGCCTTCTTTAGCTGTACACATAAATAATGTAATATCTCAGCAAACTTGCACTACTGTTTAACCTCAAAAGACATTCTGATGTAGAGAAGTATGAAAAGCTGGAAAAACATATGTCTCTCAGATCGTCAAAATGAGGGTGAAGTCACTTTTTGGCAAAATCAAGTTACCGATAAAATATGAACACCTAATATGTGTCACAAATGTATACACCAAAGAGTACAGCAGTACAGTCTGTGTCCCTGTTGGCACAAAGCAAGTGTTGAAAGCCTACAGTACAGTATGATTGAGTATGTATAGTGAAATCTAAACCCAAGTACTGCTCAATTCTAATTTTACAGTAGATTTAGCCTGGCATTTAAGATCATGCAGGAAATGAAAGATGTTTTTTTTTAAACTTAGCAAATGAGTGCTGACAATGCCATCTAGCAAATGAGCCTTAGCCATAGAATCCTGTAAGGGTTAATAACAAATAAATCTAATCACGTCATCACAAGAAAAAAAGGCATGCTCTTATTTCACCACTGCTATCAGTGGAAGCACACATTACAAGCTACAATGTATTCTAGAGTCGACCAGCAAATACCATCATAAGACTGTGTCATCATTCATTGTATGCATAGCAGCAATAGGTTAAATACTCCAGACCCATATTTTCTTCAGAAATCATCCTCCCCCCTTCGCCCATTTGAGACGAAAAGTTGCACAAAAAATAGAAATTATACAACCTGTCAGAGCTCTTCAGACACTGGACTTAGTGTAGTGTAATACCGAATGGCTAACAAAACAAAATCCGCCTCAAACTCAAAGATATTTTATGAAAAAAAATTTACATCCCTGTGTTCTGGAGAGTACATATCAAAATATATGCATTACGCATTGTATATATTTCAAAGAATTAAAAAATATTTGAGACTGAGCAGATGTAAATGTAATGCATAGTGAGTTCCACTGTATCTCAAGCCTGTATAATGCTGGGTTACATAATAGGCTTTCATATCATACCAGTAACTTGATTTTGTCAATAAGGAACTTCAGTTTCATTTTGACGAACTTCAGTTTCATTTTGACAAACTTCAAGACAAAAGGAGTAAAAAACACTACAGTACTCACATTAAGATCTTTGAAAATGGTCTCAAGGTCACCCTGTACAATCCCTTGAGGCAAGTTACCAATAAATATTGTGAAAGGTGGTTCTGTAGGAATCTGTGCGCCTCCCTCCTTGTAGTTGGAGCCACCGCCCCCACCGCTTCTTCCACCTCCTCTGCCACCACCGTAACCTCGGTCGTAGCTGCCTCCTCCAAAACTACCACCGCCTCGACGACCTCTGTAACCATCATCATAACCCCGATCATTTCCATAACCCCCTCTATCGTATCCTTTGTCATTTCCGTAACGGTCACTGTAGCCACTTCTGTCACTGTAACCCTTATCGTCGTCATCCCTGAAAAATAAATGACTGCTTTGGATGAGGTGTAATTCTCTATCAACATCAATGCACGATCAAAAGCTTTTTTGCGCATGTTCTTCTTGGTTGAAAAATAAAACATCACCCAAATCAGTTTTGATCATGTATCTTGTTGTGAGCATATAATTTTGGGTCGTCACCACTACAGTCTCCGAGCATGGCCATGCCTACATGTGCACTCACCAACGCATAAAAATAAACTTTCATTCAAATCCACTGGATCCATATCTACATATATTTATACCATATACTGCAAAGTAAAGCCTTATTCAAACTTTACCTGCATCACCAAAAGTACTAGTCCAGTGTACTATGTAAAAATAAGAAACTGAACAAACTTATGGTGCATGTGCCTCCCTTTAGTCTTTTCTTTGTGTGGTTATAATTTTTCACAATTTTGAAGAAGAGATACCACTTACTAGGTTCTTCTGATATATGCAAGTCACTTCAAAAAGAAAAGAAAATTTTGGCATTCTCCCCATTTTTTTTATTACATGCAGTGCTGTTAAAGTACTCTGAGAATTAAAGACACAGAATTTCCATTCCGGTCAAGTGTATTTTCAGTGTAGTTGAAATGCACATGCAAAATCACAGGACAGTCGACCATTGCCTATTTAAATAAGTATGTTGATCATCCATAATGAATCACTGAATGTGATGACTGTTCATTTGCTTGTGAAAATTGAACTCTCTTAAGGTTGGGCACTGATCACTGACATTCACTGACCTTAATATCATCAATGCTTTTATTTTAAAGAAAATAGTTCAAGTGAAAGTCTCCTTACTGTCAGTCTGTCACTGTTATTCCAGTCTTCCCCTATGTCACTGTATACTTTTTTTGTAAATAGTGCTAGATTAAATTCTTACCAGTTATGTAAAGTTACTACAGTATAACTATCAAAGAAGCTAAAATGAGTAAAAAGACAATAACTTATGACATGATGGTTAAAAAAATATTATGCATTATATAGATATATATAAGTTTTCTATATTATATATGCTTCAAAATTAGGAATACACAAATACATACTAAGTTCCTTTCTATAGCCTTTTTATTGTAAATTGTTCTATCTGGCTGACAGTACAATAATCTCCATTGCATTTTATCCAAATCTGTGGACCTACATCACATGCTAATTTCAACCCGTACCCAGGTTTATCTTTCCTTTCTTTTTGGCCAATCCTCTAGTATTAATTGTCAGAATTGGGCAGTTATATTATCTTTGTCCCTACAAAACACTGTTTCCTTAATAAATCTAAACTTTCATTAATATATTATAAACTCTCAAGCCAGTCAGCAAACTTTGAGCCCCTACTCTCACAAGGCCTCAGTCATTTCCATACCGGTCATTGTAGCCACTTCTGTCACTGTAACCCCTATCATCATCATCCCTGAAAATACAAATCGAAAATCTCTTCAGAAATTTATTAATAATTGCTTAAGGGCAAAACTAAGTCTAACAGTGTAGCCTTCATTACAGGCTGCATTTACCCTGTGTTCTAGTTGAAGAAATTTTATGCTCTAATTGTATGTAACACTGTTAGATCAAGAGAACATTTCATCTTAATAGAAAGAAATCATCTGCCTGTAAGTAGTTTGAGTAGTTGATGTTAAAGTGATTTCAGAAAAAATTGACCTTAATCTTATGTATTCCAGCAAATTGTCTTTTATATAATCCCGGAATAACATTAATGATTTCTTAGGAAATGCTCTGGCAGTCTTGAGCCATTGAACACTAGAAAACAACTCAGAGAAACTACAGAAGAGTTTATTTGTTTTCTACCATAGTAAAGCTCTTATTTTAACTGATCCAGGTGCCTTTTAGAGCACTTTTGCCTTCCTTGCATGTGAAATGCTTTTATTTGTAATGACTTTCACAAGCATAAACTATGAAAAACAAGCAATATGTAAGTAAATAAACTATTTTCTTCTTCTCTCTTGTAGTAGTGCTGGTCGTTGCGTTTTACGCCATATTCTTCTCTCTTGTAGTAGAGCTGGTCGTTGTTTTTGACTTCACACTTATTTTTATACTTTTATGCTCTGATGAAGGGCTAAGCCTGAAAGCTTAGTTTATTGGACTTTGGTATATTATTTAATGTACTTGCGCATTAAAAAATTTTTACATTGGGCCTTCCCATTTCACTTGTTTTGCTATCCTTTCTCACAGGCCCGCAGTCCCTTTTTGTTTTGCTAAATAAACTACTTGTTCATAACAATTTCTGTCTTTGCACGTCTTCCCACTTTACATTGGTCTAGTGTTGAATTTAAAATTTGAGAATACTCACTTGATGCATTAGTTTGGAACGCAATATTGATTTGTGAATTTAACGTGAAAGTAAGTAATGCCTCAGAATTCTTGGACAAATCTGAGTCCATAGAATGTGAAAGGTTTTTCATTCACAGCAATATTATGGATAATCTGCAAGACTGTCATTTATTTCCTGTAAATAATACATACTGTAATTCTTTTAACCGGTACGTTGTGGTTGTTTAAATCATAACAGCAACTCTTGAAGTCAAAATAACGATTTGACCATACATTAAATATGGACTGATAGTAGATGTATGAATCATGAACTTATTTTTTACATCAATGACTCCTATTCCTGAGATTAAAAAAAAAGAATTGCCACTGCTGAAGATTATTTTTTTTTGCGTGAATGACAATTTTTTTCTGCTCCAACAACAGGTGTACCAAACAGTGAAGGCGGGTTTCACAGAGTGAGCAGCAGAGGATAACTCAGAAATGTCAGTGCTTGTATGATGCTATTTCACACATTCTGGTGACTATAACCACCTGCCTTTATTAACTTTGGGGGTGGCAAGGAGATAGAATACATAGATCTGTTCGGCTCTGACAAAGCGTTTGATTTTAATGAGAATTTAATGTTGTGAAGTTCACACTTTTCAGACAGACAAAACATCCCTAAGAACAGGGCATTGCTTTGTGCATGCTACAGTTGCAAAATTAAACAATTAGGCTACCAATCTGCATTTTCCCCTGGTAGTTCAGTGGATGTCCTTTCAGATGATACCAAATTTAGTTAATATTATCCAGTGGAAGTTTTCTTTATAGGTTTGAAAATCACAGTTACGAATACGAACTACTGTTGTCTGTTTCCAATTCTTTTATTCTCAAATTAATACCACTTTTCTTATTTTGTCCTGTGAGATGCCTCTTTTAGTGACAAAATATGTAGAAATGGCTGAAGATTAATGGACATACAATAAATTAGTGCTGACTTGCAACAGAAGTATTGAAAACCTAAATTACTGTTGCTAAGAAGTCTGTCTACAGTTTGTGAACTTAGCACTGAGATAATTTTCTGTTCACATTTGGTTACATTTGCTAACAGTCCAAAGTTGATCTGCTGATCTGTGCAGTGACAAAAAGTCAGACTAAGAAAGAGTAGTAAATTCATCATTGTTTAAATAGTTGTGCTAAATGGAGCACAATTCTCAGAGCCTGTCTACTTTTTTGTGAGCTTCGGAGCCTATTGAAGGGAAATAATTGTTGCAAGGGAGATCATCTCAAAATTGAGAATCTCCATTTTTTTAAATCTTTCTCTTATAGCTTAATTTTGAAAAATATAATGAAAACAGACTGTAACATTTATTCAATTTTGTATTTTCTATAGATCTAGTATTTTCAGGGTAGCTTACAAAAAAAATGTATATTGAAGAAATTAAAACCACAATAATTTCTAGATGCATTAAAATTACAAATTACAGAATAACTGGTCAACTTTTCTCATCAGATTGGACATTAACATATATTTTTTTGTTCAGCAATATCTTTTAAAAACATCATTTGCTATCCCAATAAATGAAATGCCTGGATTCCACATAGTGAGACCTTTAATTTGATATATATAATACTTCATCATTAGAGCATATACTCATATACTTTAAAAATATTCTGTTAGGGAAAAACTACCACTCATTTTTGTGAAACCTGCCTGAAACAAAACCTTTTAAAGAAAGTCAGTGAAAGCAGGGCTAGTTAATTCAATTGTGATGATTTATAGTGATAGGACAAGGAAAAGGATGATTAGGATGATGGAAAAGTTGGAATATTAGATTGGTCTGTTCTGTTGAATTTGAATTGTCCAAATATTTAAAGTGATTACATTTTCTCCTAAGTGATAAGTCAGTTTCAGTTTATCTACTTACATTACAAAGCAGTCTGACTCTGTGACAAAACACTGGTTTGCAAAGACTGACACTGGCTTATGGGAATGTACTTACATTTCCTTACTTTGCTGATAAAACTAGAAGCAGGAGAAAGGAATTGCACCTCTGAAAGTATTATTATTACTACTACACTCTACAGTCGACTGGATTTGGATTTAGGTCTACAGTCAAGTACTGTAAACATCAGTCAGTTGCAGTAAAAAACAACGGTTTTGAGTGATCCTAGCTTATGGTCCATGAATCCCCTTTAGTCAGTTTAATAGACTTAGGCCTTTGTCTAGTAAATGATGGGTAGATCTAAATATTGAAGGATATCATGTTACACTACTGGCATTGACAATGATATTACACATGATTCAGCCTCATCCATCCATGGACTGCTTGCATCACAGTTTCTCACCAGGGTTTCATGATCAGGACCTCTAGATCTAGATCTAGACTTGATGACGTGATTGATGTGAACTGGTTTGCAACTTTTGCTAGTCTAGCAATAACATTAAAAGGCAACATATGTAACTAGAAAATCTAGACTAGTCTATGTACAATGTAATTCAAAGACAAACTCAAGACTGACAGAGACAGAATGTGTTCCAAAGCCAATAGCCTAACATCATTCTGCTTCTAGGCGACATTGAGACTTAGAGTATCTTGACGATTAATAATAAACTAGCCGGGACGACATGATATTCACTGGGGTAAAATAACAGTCACATTCCTGTCTGTCTCTCTATGTCGCCGACGGCATGTTCAGTCGACAGCAAAAGCAGATGGTTCCCAAAAATTCAGATGATTTTGCTTTCCACACTCCCTTTGCATGAACAACTGAACCGCTGTCTTGGCAAGACGTTCATAAGATGTTCAGAATCAGTAGATCTGGGGTCCTAGAGGTCTTACCCATTGAAATCGCCCCGTGGGCGACTTCTTCCATATCCGCGATTATCGTCGTAGTCAGCCATTTTGAATGGAAAAGACCACTACTGTTTCCGGTGAGACATGCGCCGAGATGTGATATGGCCACCGATATGAAACTTCTTTCACGGAATAAGCCAATGAAAGCACGGTCCAAACTATAATCAATCTAGACAGACTCAATTAACACAAGAATATTAAGTCTCTCTGTTTGTCTGCTCTCTGAAAGAACTGCTGACTATTTTTTAGAACCTGCTACACAATATATTCATTATTGCCGTCATCATGAAGCGTCAAGCATTTGTCTAAGTAAACAAATCCTGTGAAAAAGGTTGAAAGAAAAATTAATTGGAGTGTTAAATGTCTCTTTAGGATTGATTAAAAACAGCAGAAGCACAAAGATTCAATTTGTAATTATAACTCACAAAGTCACCATCATCACCACCACCACCATCATCCTCGTAGTAAGTATCGTTACTATATCTCCTATAAACAACCCACGATGACGTAAATAGGATACGAAACTCACTAAATCTTTTTTTCTGGAATCGTATAGAACTAGGGGTTGCCTCGTATCAGTCTAAAAAATAACAATAAAAACGCTCGTGTTTATCGCTAATTTTCGTTGTCTTGTCAGGGGAATACATCGCACCCACGAACACACACACACACACACACACACACACACACACACACACACACACACACACACACACACACACACACACACACTCACACACACTAAGAACTGACAGCCAATCTTGAGGTATAAAATACATTTTTGAAATGAAACCTAACATGCTTTATTGTAGGAGCAGCTGTACTTGGATTGTAGTCTACAATTTTCTTCCCCAAAACACTTCTCGTCTGTATTCCTTCATAGTACTTATGATATATAGTAACAATACACACTTCCTTCAAATTAAAACGCATCTCTGAAAAAAAGAAACGTGCTGTTGTTACTAATATGATGACACAAACATTCAGAGCATGCTGGATATTTCCTCATCAGACATTTGAAATTAATCGTTACTACCACCACCGTCTCTACTATTACCACAGCCATTTGGACTTTAACTATAACCATCAGCATCAACATCATGAAAGTACATCATCACCACCAACATCATCACCATCATCATCACAGCCACCATCACCGCTGCAAATTCTATCATTACCAACATTGCCATCATCATCATCATTATGATCATTATTTGCAAAACATTTATCCGCACTAGATCTAAATAAGTAAAGCAAGAAACCTACAACAATTTAACAAATTTAATGCACAAATTTTCGGACTGGCGTCCTTCTTCAGGTGTAGAAAATAAATGAACTAAGAATGAAATGTCATAAAATACAAAAAAAAACAACAAAAAAAACTATCATTATGATCATCCTCATCACCAACACCACCGCCGCCACCACCACCACGATCAGGAGTAGCAATATCACCACAGCAACGTTGTCACTATCATCATCGTCACAACTACCACTATCACTACCACCAGTCCATCACCACCACCAGCAGTATGAGCACCACCACCATTACTACCACATCACCAACGCCAACATCAGCACCACTACCACTACCACTACCACTACCACTACCACTACCACAACAACAATAGTAACTGTGCTATAGCATCATCATTTTGCTGACAACCCCGATCGTGTTCCCGTGTTATCATCTCCTTAGGACAAATCGTTTAAAAAGGTTGTCCTGAAACAATAAGGTAGAAACTGTGCACTTGGGGCTACTGTGCTGGATTCTCTTGACAAGACTACGAAGATTAACGACAAACTCGGAGACCTTATTGCCTAGAAATACCAGCATTTTCGGCCTTATTTCTGATCGTCCTAGCTGAGGTGTCCCGGCGTTGCTAGGGAAAGGGGGAGGGCTAAGGAGGGAAAATCCAAATTCATGCCATGCCTACACACATGTATTAATTTTTTACTTTTTTTTTTTTTATTAACAGCAAAATTATTGTTATTAGACCTATTGAGGAATTTGAACTCATAACGCCAGCTCAGTATAACTCTTGGATTGTAATGTTAAAGCGCTACGACTTGTCAGCCAGCACTAATTTGCTATCGCCCTAGTGAAACTGTATACTCTCGTTACCTGGGTTCACTGACGAATAGGGCCTTTTTAAATCTCGTGGATCCCATGAAGCCATCTGGAGCCAACAGTACATTATATTAGTTGAGATGTTCCTAGCTGTTCCGAGGAGGATTGGGGGAGGGAAGAAAGGTGAAATGGGTTACCAAACTTAAAATAGAGAGCGCTTCTTCCTTCCACTTAATAAACTTTTCTCACTTAGGTAATCCTGTCTAATTAGGGAGCTTTATAATCCTTTGGACGTTTACAGATTACAAGCCCCTGCACACCAAAGAGACACACCGCCGTGCATGAAGCGGTGTGGATTTATATACTGGACTTGGAAAAAAAAATCAGTCAGTGGGCCAGCCACATATTTTTGGACTATATTATGTAAATTAGCAGTTTTACTCACACAATGGCAAATTACAATGGAACACCTTAAAACTACCAGAAATCATGCAATGGTCTTTGGGATTCGAGGTAGGTGCATGGCGAACAAACAACAATGATTTTGTCATGTGTTTCATGTGTAATATTATTTATTTACATTCATGACCTGTCCTATTCTATGTGTTCATATTATGACTGAAATGTGTAGGGCCTATCATTATATTTATATATCGTATTGTAAACCAATTCCCCTACGGGATCAGTAAACATCTTAAAAGTCCTAGAATGAGTTCCACTGTATAATTACAAACAACGAAGACACGAATCAAAGCTTTAAACAGCAGTGACCAATTTAGGAATTCTCCGGGGGTGGGGAAGGGAGAGGGAGGGGTTGGCTCGTATTAATATGCACCGACATGAAATTTCCTCCCCGCTCTTAGAAATAAATACACCAGCCGCAGGAAGAGAGAAAGAAAGAAAGAAAGGGAGGGGGAGAGGGAGGGAGAGAGAGAGAGAGAGAGAGAGAGAGAGAGAGAGTGTGTGTGTGTGTGTGTGTGTGTGTGTGTGTGTGTGTGTGTGTGTGTGTGTGTGTGTCCGTCCGTCCGTCCATCCGTGTCCCCCTTATATCAGGATATCACTGAAATTAAGAATGCTGTATTTGGCGAGGGCTTCGAGGTCAACAGGTATGATAGCCATGAAAGTAAATAAACTCGCACGAGACTCTAGCCTCGGATTGNATATTTTTTTCTTTTTAAAATCCACCATTTCACTCAAATACACTAACATACTGTTGTAAAGAAAAACAATTAAAAAAGTGTTCATGACTGAGATTAACTTTGCCGAGACAGGCTCAAGGGTCCGTCAACAGCATCCTGAACTAATTCAGTAACAACGGAGTGTATCTCCTTTTCATGCACACACAGCACTCCTTACAACTCAAGTACAGTATTATGGTATTTCATAAAATGCCTGACATATATAGGCCATTAAAAGTTCGGTAGTTTTGTTGCCGTGTTCACAAGGGTATACACCATATCTGTTTGCCCATGTGGTTGTTTACAAGGGTGATCCACACATCCGTTGATAGACCTTTGGGCCGCGATACCACTCTAAACTCTACTCACAGTGCCGATTGGCTACTTTAGTAAAATCTACTCACAGTGCTGATTGGCTGCTTTAGTAAAATATAAAAAAAAACTAGTCGAGCCCACCACGCGGGCTTTTTTACGAAAATCACGAGGAAAATCAAGACGTGCTGCACACGAGGTGGAAGAACACCCGCAGAGCTGGAACAGAAATCGTGGTGTGATGATGCCTTAGTGACAAGGCGTCCTTTCCATCTTTCAGTCTTCCGAGATTACAGAACATTTGAACTATTTTACTACAATTCAGAGCAACAAAGAAATCCATTGAAGACGAAGAGGTATTAAAAAAGGCTGGCAGACCTAACAACGACAGTGGCTTCACGGTCAAGCTAGTCTATCTAGTGTAGATCACCACGAACAGTTAACACCTCAGAGAACACCGACTGCACAGTACAGTATCAGCAAAGGTAGACAAGATCCTGCACGCAAGGATATTGCAGATGAGTATTATGTGCCTCTAGTTTAAATCTCATTTCAGTCCTGTAATTCTTTTTTCGGAGGAATAATTCCATATGTGGGCCATCCAAAATTATCTCCTGACCCGTACCAATCAACACACTAAAGAGGATTATTTTGATGTGGCTGGAATAAAAAAGAGGGGCTTGGTTTATTGTGGAGGATACACAAAGAGAGAAAAGTGGTCCTTTTCAAATCTTGCAATCTCGTTTTATCCCCGTTTGTTGTATGATGGCCCACATATGGAAATTCCTCCCTTTTCTCTAAATGAACTTGCCTAAAATATCTTGGGAGAATTTCCGAATGAGATTCACACCTGATGCTCCTGTTTTGACAGACAGCAGAGTTAGAGACTCACTTTGAAAGATGCTCCTGTCTTGATGGGCAATAAGATTAGCATTAAGAGTTCGGTTGACGTTAGGGGACAAGGTTAGGGGTAGACTAAGGGTTGGGCTGTGTTAATAGGCATACGTTGTGGTTAGGAGGGAGGATCTCATTCGGAATTCGTTCAAACATCTTTACAGCGCATCCAGAGACTAAAAAAATTACATTACAGTCTTTGGTACATCTCTCATGTGGAAGCCACATTTCAGGAGCGTAGGTGGGGTTGAAGCGAAACTGACAGCCGTAACTACCACTCCAAATCTACGGGGTAAGGGTTTGGGGAGGGTGGGGGGAGTTCAAATGTCCCTCTCCCACGCAGACATGACTATGGCAATCATTTTTGCTTAGTTCCCATCGTTGGGATCGCCCCCCTCCCCATGACCTCCGCGCCGTCCCATGACCTTCGCGCTTCCCCATGACACTCGCGCCTCCCATACTCCCTCGCCTCTTCCCCTCTACCACCACCATCACTCAGCATTGCACGATTTGCACAGGTAATTGTTCAGTCATGTATTCATTTATGTCGACGTGCTAATGGAAGAGTATTGCACTGAATGGATCCAGTCACGTACAAATCAGTTATTTCGCACCATGCTATCCTGGCAGCTCTTTACGTTCATGATATGTTCATCGGCAGGACCGTAATAACTCGTCTGCCCCACCCCATCCGCAAAATTACTGCTTGGGTACCACGCCTCTTGAACTTGTTTAATTCTACATGTAATGTTTTTAACGTTGCATAAATTTGTATCATGCCCAGGGGTGGATCTAGGATTTTTTTTTTTTTTTCGGTGGGGGGAAGGGGGGCAAGCTCAATCTGCGCCAAGGGGGGAAGCATTGGCTAATGAGATTCAAGGACATGCTCCCTCGGAAAATTTAAAAAAAAAAAGGGACACAAAGGAACAATTCGAGATAATTTTTAACTGAAACTATGTGGACAGTTTTATGATTTGTCTTATTTTAAGATGGACTTTCAGGAGAAACAAACATAAGACACTCATGGCATTAAAATTAATCTAAGTGGTTGTGGAGGATGGGTGGGGGGGGNGGGGGGGGGGGGGGGGGGGGGGAGGTATGCTCCTCCGGGAAATTAAAAAAGGCAAAAGTGTCATCTAAAGTGTGTGTAAATAGTGAAAACAGATCCCGTCATAGAAATCAATAAAAGTTTAATCAAATATATACTAAAAATCTAATGATACAAGCCCCTGTAAAATAGTGAAAACAGATCCCGTCATAGAAATCAATAAAAGTTTAATCAAATATATACTAAAAATCTTCTGATACAAGCCCCTGTGTAAATAGTGAAAACAGATCCCGTCATAGAAATCAATAAAAGTTTAATCAAATATATACTAAAAATCTTATGATACAAGCCCCTGTGTAAATAGTGAAAACAGATCCCGTCATAGAAATCAATAAAAGTTTAATCAAATATATACTAAATATCTTATGATACAAGCCCCATCTAAAGCCATTTTTAGCATAAATATGAGAAAATTTCAACCCTTATTTATTTTTAAGGCAAGTTTTCAGAAAAAAAAAACAGAGAAGATATTCGACTGCCGTTGATATGATGATGTCACCATCCTTTGTGAAAGTCAGCCTAAAGAGAAGTTGGGAGGATTTCCATATGTGGTAACTGGCGATTAGGACTGATGCTCCTGTCTCGATTGGCATTAGTGTTAAGGTTAAGGGTAGGGATAGGGTTAGGGTTAGGGTTGTATTAGTACGTTATTCAGAATTAAGGTACTGACCGTAGTTGTAGGAGTTCCCACATCTGGAAATCCTTCCAAGAAGTTTTGCAAGAATACATTTCGCATGTGTGGTGCATTTACGTGTCGACCTGTGACAGGAACAAAAACGTTTAGCGACAGAACCTCTACCTTGCCAAAAACACTCCAAAATCTCAAAATGTGACATAAAAATGGTCATGTAGCACTCGCTAGGTTCCCATGGATCCGCCCGAGAAACCTTTTTGTCTATCTAGTTAAAATTTGTTGTTAAAATTTCACACTTGACTTTCAAAGAGTTTAAAATGTTATTTATGCTGTGCAGATCTTCAGACTTGATAATATAATTTTTGTCAATATTTGTTTGTGTCACATAAAATGCACCGGTCTTGTCTTCTTTGAACTTGCAAAAGTGGTATGTTACCTTTATTCTCAAAATAACGAAAGTTCAGTCTTGTTTTATCTCTTTTATATTAATCCCAATCCCCTCCCCCAACAAAATCCAAATTAGTTTACCAAATAATATATTAATCATCCATTGTCATTATGTACAATCTCTCGCACTACACTTTTTTTTTTGCTCTCTCTCTCTCTTCTATTTCCTTCTCCTCTCCCCTGTTTTCAGGGGAGAGGGGGGGNGGGGGGGGGTCCCTCGACCCTCTGCCGGGCCGAATTCTTACATTCTGTTGGCCAAGTTTATTTCCATTTAAGGTTGAACAAATTTTCTGATCCCAAACTTTTAATTTCGTAAGCCTAGCTCGCTGGCAAAGTTTGTGTTTATGTGTATTGGAGAAGAGGGTGTCGTTTTCAGTGAATGTTTTTTGCCTCTAATATGATGTAGAGCATCATTTGCAAATGTAAGGATTGCTGTGTTACTTTATCCGTATAAGACTCAGCGAGCGAACTGCAAAGTGACAAAAGTCAAAACAACCAAGAAAAATAAAATGCAGCAAAAACAAAGGGCAATCTCATTTGGGAAAAAAACATATCCATGTACTCAGCAAAGTGATAGTCAAAAAGCAGGTCAAACGGCAACCGCAGCAAAATAGGACAATCACTAAAACCGTGACAGCAAACGCAGCAGCACAAACAATAGCTAAATACACTAGCAGCGACAACAACGGAAGGAAGTCATTGCCTCAAGAAAAAATACAAGTGGCAAGATCAGCAAAGAACTGCAGCAACTTTATCCATATACCAAGTACAACAAGACAGCAGCTACAACAGAAAAAAAGAACTGTGGCCCCGAAGTGCAGAAACATCAGCAGCAGCAACAACAACAACAACAACAACAGTGCCGCGGTTACAACAGTGACATTGATAAAGCCAGCAACAGCAACAGCAGAAACAGAAAGCAAAAAGTCAGAAACAGCAGCAGCTGCGGCAGTGGTCATGAGTTACATAATGTATTATAATATCAAACGGATCAAGCAAGACAAAAAAACTATAAAACTATAGTGGAAACTTGCTGCGAATGGAAGTGTTGCTTACAGGACCATCGTTCGAGGGGACAGGACCATCGCTCGAGGGGACAGGACCATCGCTCGAGGGGACAGGACCATCGCTCGAGGGGACAATGAACAACACCAAAGTATATTGGCACAGTATCCAAAGGATCACCTTATATGGCTGCTAAAGAATATTACGATATTATGGGAAATGCTCCGGATGAAAATGTTAAATTATAAATCAAACCTTAAGCACACTCACGCTTTTACCTTAGAGCCGCCAGACTGAGGTGTAAGTCGCTTTTGGACCAAATGAGGTTATTATGATTTGAAAGCTTAATATGCGTACTTTGATTTAAGTGGAAAAAGATTTGACCCAGCCTTATTCAGGCTCAAAATCGAATTGTTTCAAGCTGCAGAGGCCTAGCTACATAAGCCTCATTTTTTTTTATTGGCTGCAAGAACAGGTACCAGCTTGCGTCCATTCGGGTACAGCTGCTAAGGAAGAACACGGTGCAGAAATCACACAGTATGGAAAATAGACGGACACTCTATCCATTGTGGAGACTGGACCCAGCATGTCATTAGGTGACCATCTAGAGAGAGAATTCAAAACAGATGTCAAACATCGCTTATACGTGCACTATATCATTGTGGAGATTGGACACAGCATAACATCGTGATCGTGACCATCCAGAGAGAGAATTCAATACAAATGTCAAAAACTTTGCTTAATCGTGCATTCCATCTAAAATGGAGGTTGTTTATAGCATGCCATCAGGTGCTCATCCGGAGAGAGAACAGAGGTCAAACGTCGCTTAAAAGTGCATTCCATCCATTGTGGAGATTGGATACAGCATGTCATCAGATGACCATCAAGAGAGGAAATTCAATACAGCTGATGTCAAAGGTCACTTAAACGAGCACCCTATCCAATGTGGAGATTGGACACGGCATAACATCGTAACCCTCCAGAGACAGAATTCAATACACATGTCATACGTCGCTTAGACGTGCCATCTGTCATTGTGGAGATTGGACACAGCATTCATCAGGTGACTATCCGGAGAGAGACTTCAATTCAGATGTCAAACGTCGCTTAAACGTGCAGTCCATCATTGTGGAGATTGGATACAACATTCATCGGGTGACCAAGATTGGATACAACATTCATCGGGTGACCATCTAGAGAGAGAATTTATTCAATACCGATGTCAAACGTCCCTTAAACGTGCACTCCAACCGTATTGGAGATGGTTTACAGCATACCATCAGGTGACCGTCTAGCGAGAGAATTCAACACAGATGTCAAACGTCGCTTAAATGTGCACACTATCCATTGTGGAGATAGGACACAGCATAACCTAAGGTGACCATGCTGAGAGAGAATTTAAGGACACAGCATAACATAAGGTGACCATCCTGAGAGAGAATTTAATACAGATGTCAAACATCGCTTAATCGTGCATTCTACCCATTCAATACAGCTATCAACGTCGCTAAACGTGCACTCTGTCCATTGTGGAGATTGGACACAGCATAACATCAGGAGAGAACAGATGTCAAACGTCGCTTAAAAGTTCCTTCCATTTATCGTGGAGATTGGATACAGCATATCGTCAGCTGACCATCCTGCCACTTTCGGCCATGCTTCCTAAGCCTCAACCGCTGAACACCAGCAACAGCAGACCAAATCATAAGCCAGCAGTATTCATCTGACCAGCATGCAGCATTACCATAGTCACCGAGGACACTTTGCAAGAGAGGGAGAAGGAGCTGGAGGGAGTGAAGGGTAGAACAACAGAAAATGAATATCCCTTTGGGGAAAAGGGGATAGGTCCAAGTGATTTCCCGTTGATGTTATTAGAGGGGAAAGGAATTTTAGAATTTTTCATTAATGACTCAGTATTCACAGTGTTTTCTCCAGATCTTTAAATTTCACTGAACGCGAACCCATCCCTTTTTTCCTGCACTTCGAAGCTTGCATTACTGAAAAAAAAAAAAAGCTCTCTAACATTGTCCAAATCCCCCCTCCCCCTCCCA